>JAPWLS010000901.1:0-27861 GCA_028551675.1 Tineola bisselliella
AGTAAAAATATATTACAATGATTTTTAATAAATGATTTATTAAAAAAATATGAAGACAAATTTTGCTTTCTAATGCGAAGCTAGTCGCCTCCACTATCCCGGATTGAAGAGACAAGACCGTGCTTAATTACGAATAACGACCTGTTTGCCTTGAACATCGAAATAAAAATAACCAATTACAAGAAAAAAACTATTATTAGAGAAAAAAATGGACTTGTTTTTAGATATTACACGCCAACACAAATCGATAATCACGATTGTTCATTTATAAGAATACGCATATTTGGTTTCTAGAAAATTCTAACGAAAATCAATCTATTATTAGTATATCGATTATTTAGTGTTATTTTTAACAGATACGACCTAATACACGTTAATTATTAACTTTATTTCGTCTCTTTTCTATCAGCAGTAAAATAAAGAGACTCAATACTAATCACCTTTATTCATGAGATAATCATAGGCAACCTATAACATTCATATAGAACAGAGGTTCTCAAACTTTTTTTTCTCGTAGACCACTTTCAAAATTTTATTGGTTTCGGTGAACTCCCTGCTGCTACATTTCTACCATACTCCCAAAACTCGTCAAAATGTGAAAATTTGATCTAATGATGGAAATTTTTTACTTAAACTACACCATTTTTTTTTTTCATTTTATCAACCTGAAATTCTTTTTAAAATTATCTTTTGTATGCTTTTTTAATTTATGTTTATATTTGGGAATAACTGACATAGAATATACCCACAATTTTGTAGTTTTATCATTGTCTATTCCTATCATTGTAAAGCACAAACAGAAGCTTAGATTATTGTACGATGCTTAAATTAGTCACGTAGTCACCTTGTTTACAGTGTTATAAAGAATTTGGTTGCTTTATCACTAGAACTACCAACTGGTCACTATGACCGGTTTCAAAAATTCTTCACAAGACTTTTATGTAAAACCTTATTCTTTATAAACTATTTTTTTAATACAATTCTACAATAAATTTGTTGCACAAAAACAAAATTGGTCATATTGACTGGCTGGTAATTCTAGTGTTAAGAAGTATTGAAGCGCTCGCAATTAATATATTTAAACCTCCCAAATATTTCAAACATTACCAATGTATGTAGTTATCATATACATACATACATTGAATTTTCAATACTTCGTATGGTAGCGATTACAGCCAGACAAACTATGATAAATGCGGTAATAAACCGCATAAAATAGTTTACATTAGTAAAATCACATGTTATATCTAAAAATAAAACGCAAAAAATAACTTGAAAACTATTTAATATCAACATTGAATTTATAAATTTGTTATATTATTTTATTGAGCTATATACAGCGTGTTTGAGTTTCTGTGTTTGTCAGCCCACTATCTATTGAAGTGACGCCTTCAGTTTGTCGTTAGCATTGATTGATGGCATTAGTAACTAACTCTGCTATCAGCTGCTGGATACCAAGCCTTATATTCAAGTGTGATTTGGTCTGTAATCGCCTGATCATTACTTGAGTGCAGCATCAAGTAGAGTCCATGGCTTGAGCAGTTATAGCAGTTATTTAACTTCAATCGAATAGTCATTTTAATAAAATAATAAAGGCGATAGTAAACTGTATTTTTTACAATTAATTTTTGAATTGTCCAAGTTTAATGCTGTACCAGTAAGGTAAGTATGAGCTTTGTTTGATAGCGAGTAGCGTACTTAACTACATATAGAACAGCTTGGAGGATCCAGCTTATTTTTTTTCACATAATACGATTTCGGTTATCGAATTCATACTTACCATACAGCTGTACCCCGTGTTTTTAGTCGCTATTTTTTTGTCATATGTACCTCCTACAGTTAACCATTGACTTTCCTTAATAAACGGGCTATTTTATACAAAAAAAATCTAATTGAGCTGATACTTCTTTGATTAATAGGTATATTAAGTTTTAAACGTACAAACTCCACCGCCTTATAAAAGACATCTCCTAGTAATATCTTAACAAAAAATTAAATCTAATATTAAATACAATAACTAATTAATTTAAATATATTTTTTATTTATATATATACAAATATTTACATTTTATTATAATTTTAAATATTATTATAGACTTATTAATAAAGCACGAATTTTGGCGTATTTATGTATTTATTTTTCTAATATTCCAAATTATTATTTACAATTGAATGCTAAATATATTTCAATATTATAATTAAATATTAAATTATAACAAAACAATTGATACTGAGTTAAATATACTAGAAAAGACGTCGAAAATTGTTCTATTTAGATTTGGTTCATTGAATTGCAAATCTTTACGCTTATGTCCTATCTGGTTTATTTATACTCTATGACCAAAAGTAATGCGTTGTCAATTGAATATTGACTTTTGTAGAGATTACGTTTGACATGTCTTCTCTAGTTTATATAACTCAATGGTAATTTTCTCAACTGAATGTATTTTATTTTTGTATTGCTCTATAAAACATTCAAACAATGATTTCTACGTATAATAATTAATATTATATATCACAAATAACTTAGTACACGTATCTACGTCCATTCGTACTTAAGGCAATTTAAAATTAAAACGTTTTGAATGTGACCACTCTTTATTCATACGAATTGTAATCGATTCCTTGTTTGATACGTTATTAGGTGTTTGTTCTAAAATGATTATTGTTTAATAAATTGTAATCATGGGTTTAAAATACTTTATACAGCTGAATATGAATAATGTATTTAAAATTGGTTAAAACACATTTGTAAATTATCAGTATTTCATTGTAGGTTATTTTTATCACAGACTTAGAATTTTTTTACTAAGTATGTTTTAGATCAGTGTTATTTTCTAATCTAGCTAATTAATAATCAGATACCATCTAAAAAAACAGATATTCAAATGTTAAATTGAATTGAAATCGTTTTATCAATTCGTTTCAATTTAAAGAGTGGCCTAAAGTTGTGGCTTTCGTTTTATCTTCCCGCAGACACGATTTCAAATCCCTAACGATTTTTTTCACAAGTTTTATTTTCACAACCCTACTACTACATGTCCCCTTTCTAAAAAAAAGTGTTTCTTTTTCAGATACAAGCCGAATGTTGTCGATAAACAAGTTTAGTGTTGTACATGTTTTATCGATTGGTTTTCACCAAGAGAAGATTTTATTTTTATTTAACTGAAACTTTTTAGTCCATTTTTATCCGTATTACATATGAGTAAAATTTTTATGCAGCTTACTATAGCTTTTATTTAGCTTTAATTTGACGTAGCTAAGATCTCTTTGACGAATGTCTAATGTTTAACAGCTTGGTATCTTGGGTTTCAGCGTGCGATTGGGTTATAGATTAGTTAATATATATTTAAAATCAAATAACTTTGTGAATTGCTTTTGAAACGTCGAATTAATTAAAATTAAATTAAATGCCTCAGTAAACCACTGAAACTGTTTTATATTAGTAAATAACTTCAGACATCACTAGTCTTTATTAATTGTACTTGAAAATACATAATGAACACTATAAGGTCGATAATAACTAAAACCTATTTAAGCTACAAACAAATCACATTATTGTAATGTCCACACTTTTTTTGGTTCAATCAGCCTCGGGCTCCAATTCTAGACTTCTAGGTTCTGTGCCCTGGCATTGTCATAATCACGAATGCGAGTGACCTAGACTTCCATGGGTGTGATGATGATTAGCAGCTAAATGGTGGAAGTAAGGCGCGTAAGGTCCTGGGCCTGTAAAGGCGTAAGGAACTCCGTGAGAGTAGAGTAAGCTTCCGGGGTAGGGGCCCGAGGGGAATCCCCCGGCTTGCGGTGGAGGAACGGTGGGGCTATTCACGTCCATTCCAGGATTCTGTTTTTTCCATTTTGTTCGACGATTTTGAAACCAGATTTTTACCTGTGAAAATTGATTCGCATTAATTGTTTTGTTAAATAAACATGAAATTTAATGTATTATATACCAGATTATATAAGAAATATTATTAATTATATTATTATGAAAATGACAACAGGTTCTTGATTCCAGAAAAAATATTTTTATGACGTTGGAGTTATTAGCTATATAAAAATTTAATTAGATGCTAAAACAAATTATCTATAGTAAAAGAATACAAAGACATGAAACTGAATGCTTTCATAGATTATTCCACACATTATTGCAGCATTACCTGAGTTTCAGTCAAACTAAGACTTAGTGCCAAGTTAAGTCTTTCACAGACTGATAAATATCGTGTTGTTTTAAATTTATTTTCCAAAGACACTAGTTGTTCGTATGTGAACGCAGTTCTGGCTCTTCTTGGTTTCGTGCCACCTGAGAGAAAAATACGTTTTTATTAGTTTATGTAAATTTTAAGGAGATTTACAATATTGTAATGTATTGAGCGTAGTTGCTCAGACAATATATAAAAATGTAATAATAAAAATAAAAGTACTTTCGTACTTTTAGAATCCCTACTTGAAGATCCTTTGCCGCTTTTCTTTGATGTAGACCCACTTGGACTTTTCGGTTCACCGTTCTCATCCAGATCTGATTGTGTGAGTATATCATCATCCATGTTTGATGTCTGATCATCTGTCTCCACATCATCAGCTTCAAGATCTGAATGCTGAAGGTGATCTTTAACTGCAACAAAATAAAATATATTATATAAATAAAATATAATAAAACCTGAACCTGTCGAGACAAGAATTTATTGTGAAATTGAATGCAGATAACTGATAGGATTCGTAAAGTAAAGATATATTTTGCATTAGCTCTTACGGACAGTTCTAGGGGATTTCGAAAAATTCGTTAAATCGAGGAAATCGTTATATTAAGGGTCGTTACATTAAGGTTACTCTGTATTTTGTTTCGTCATTGGTTGATAGTGACCGATTACGTAAGTACATTTGTCAGTTTAGTGGTACTGAAAAAAGACCTCGCATATTTAGTGGTCATGCATCAGCCAATTTCATTAACCGGATAATGCGTAATCAACCAATCAAAATAAAACAGAAGAGAGCTAATTCGTAATAATTCTTTTTCAATTATGAAAATATAACCAATAAGAAATCTATTTCAATATTTTATGTCAGTGCAAAATAGCTTTGTAAGCGACACGGTTTCGTTAAAATGGCGACGACACAGGTTGTCGTCCGGAAACAATAAAATATAATTTACGACAGTTTTGTATTTAATAAAATTAGTGAAACGTTCATATGAATAGTTGACAGGATGTATAAATATTAGCGAAATTGGCCATTTGTTATATTAAATTAGAGTTATATGTGAAAAGTAATTTCGAAGAAACAAAACACAACACACATTCATTTAGGTTAATCTGAAATCAGTTTTTTTCTATTAGTTATAGTTTTCGCGCCAAAAGTAATTTAAAAGCGTTTACTATATTCATTAATTTAGTCCGTCATTAGTCAACAAAAATAACGAAATATTAATTTGAAAGTTCATAGTCAAAGCTCCCAATTTTAATGTTACGGTATTATTGTAACTGATATGAATGTCCAATCATTTGCTACACTATTGTAGGTATATCTTATTCTTCTTCTTTATTAATGGCCTCAGATGTCTAATGAAGACAATCGTAGTCGGCGACTAATCGGTAAAAAGCGCCGACTATCCGGCTTCTTACTTTGTGTATATTTCTCATAAAATTGTATGTATTACTTCCTTGTAAAGAAAATATATTTATGACATTTATCAAACAAAATTAGTATCTTAATTAGAAAACAAAGTAACATAATATTTAATGACATAAATTGCAATTCTGCGTGATGATATTTGAAACTATCGTCAAACTAGTGAGCTGTAAAACTTTTTTTGTTATTTATATTTGTCCACATGTCAGTTTGAAATTGCAGCGAATCAGCTGTAAACGAAGCGTTAAAGTCCTCATGTCAACCGACTAATCGGCTATTGTATATCGGCACATCTCTAATTGTAACTGATATGAATGTCCAATCATTTGCTACACTATTGTAGGTATATCTTCTTCTTCTTCTTTATTAATGGCCTCAGATGTCTAATGAAGACACCCAATAAGAGATTACAAAATTTTAATTCACACGTTAAACCTTATGTCAAAAAAACCTATTGTATATCATAAACTATATACAAATGTCCTTTGTGATATGCCATTTAAACGTATCCAGCGATATAACATTAGCTTGATATATAGTAGATGTGAAAAAAGAATTCCACGGAACCGCGCAAATCAAACTTTTATAATATGAAAAATCCGCGGAAGTAATAAACTGGAACGTTTTACAGGCGATTTGGTGGAAAATTTTAAATGTTTTCTAAAGTGTTGATTAAATGCTGTTATTTTTTTTTATTATAATTCTGTTATTTTCAAATTGTGTCAATGCTAAAGGATATGACGTGTGACCGCTGCATGATTAATAAAATAAATATATTAATAATTATTATTTTCAGGAAAACACATCTAATAATATCCTGAAGGTTATTTTTTTCTCTATTTCTTAATGGTAGGTTTATATCAATGAATAATATAATCAAGCAATCTATAATACGAAATATGATATTTTTAAAGCTGAAAAATGTGCATACTGCAAACAATGAGTGAAATATTCGACAAGAAAGGCGCACGATATTTAATTTAAGATTTTATAAGTATATAAAATATATAATTATTGATGAAAATAACAATAAAAACAAATATATTTTTTTATATTATCATTGCCTATAATTTATGTAAAAATAACAGAGGTCCATTATTAAGTGGTAAGCAGGCTTTTGCGGAGGTCAGATACAATCCGATTGAGACGAACTCTTCCTAGGGTTATACTTAGTTTCTAAAAATAACAGTTTTAGTCTGCGGATGAGGTGTTTATAATTGTCAATGTTTCTCATCTTTTATTAAAATAATAATAATAATATTCGAATAAAATCAGTCAATTTAATCATAGAAACAAGACAACTCTATAGAGTGGGCGTAATAATGTCGTCAGTGTTTCAAGTAAGAATTTTTACATTGAAAACGTATCACAATAAATGTCCACTGTTTTTTTGTATAGTGTATTTTAGTTCTGCGCTTCGCCGATAGGTTCGCATTAATTCGCCCTATCTAAAAAAACTTTAGACAATTATCTTGATTATTAAATAATTAAATCTCTAAACAATTATAATTAGCAAAGTTATTTATAATGACAATTTCAACTGTATCAAATTAACATTCTGAAACATTTACAATGAGTAATGAAAACATACTATAGGAAGCACAATACAAAAGCTAATAAATTATAATACGATATAAAACCAAAACATCCGCAAGCGAAATTCAACACCAAGCTTGTTGATTTAGCAATAATAAGATCTATATTCCGGTGAAAGTTTTATGGTTTATATTGTTTTTCACTTGAACACGTGGGTTGACACGAATTAGCGTGTTAAAATAACAAGCAGATGTTAGCGATGACGGATATATGCGTGAGATGGCAAAGACTGTGAATTTAGATCTTATTAATACATACTATTAAAATATAATAAATTGATAGAGAAATTAGTTGTCAATTGTTTATTATGTGCTATTTTTGGAGATACATAGGTATTAAGTTATATATATAGAGAAAACATGTGATACGAAATATGTGCGGAATACCACTTCTGATTCCAGAGTAATACGTTAACTAGATCGAACACAATAACAACAACCAATGCAGACATTTTGACAATAAACGACAATATTTATAAATTAGTTCACTGGTCCAAACTATATACCGATGAAGTTAGTCCTTATCATCTTCGCTAGTATATTTAACTCAAAACATTTTTTTTATATGTATAATGGCATATAACTGCACTCCGGCTGATGTTAAGCTTCAGAGCGGTCATTGAGCGATCATAACCGGCGTATGACGAGAAGAAGACCACAATGAACTCGTCAATCATAGCCTGTACATACATACACCTATTTGATATATGTAGGTATTTATAAACCTAAAATAATCTTCATTGTAGGTACTTAAACAAAATGTTCCATAAGTCAACAAAATTATTTCCAATCTATCAATTCACTTTTTACATGACTAAAAAATCAACAATACAAGCTGATAACGTAATTTAAATAAGTCTATTTGAGAAGGGAATGGCTTTCGCTGGTCAAAAAACGGCCTCACTAACCGCTCGATTCAATCACGTACTCGAAAAAGTGGGAGAGTACGTTTTAAAAGTTTATTAACAATATTCAATTAATTTTTATTTACTTTCGTCTTTTAAAGCAACTGTCACAGCGACTTTTTATTATTATTCCATAACACAATGTTGTATACTAATATGCTTTACCGCAGTTATGGACTGACATTTTTACAATTATTTACACGTATTTATGTTTTTTTTTCTACAGTATATCGTCGGGTCCTATTGACATCTAGAATAGGGTGGAATCTACAAAATCGCAATTGCACAACAGAGCGATTTAAAGTTGTTATTATGCATAGTTTGTTTGATAATTGAGTATCTCAGAAATCATTGAGAAAATGTTAATTTTTGTTTTCAAGAGATGGAGAATTATATTTTAAAATTATTTCAAGAGAAAAATGAAAATTACCGAAATATTAGGGCCCGAGGTATCTATGTTATAAAGTGTATGTTGATAAAATTATGTGCAAACTTCGAAACGAAAAACTTCCATTGGTCCCGAAATTCGTGCAAAACATTTGATATGCAATTTGCTGCAATTAATAACGTGTCCAATTAATTTTGCAACATGCTTTTGTTTACCCCAAAAATTATGATGCTCAAAATCATGTTCGACTTTGTTGATGCGAAAGCCTAAACATTTCAAAGTTTATCCTCTAGTTACCAAGACGACATGAATCCAAAGAGCGTTCACGCAATCTGTGCAAAGTTCCACCGAGGAAAGGCTCTTGTAATCGAGAGGCCTTTATTAATTACAAACTCTAACCGCAACCCCCTTCCCTCCCTATCCTCTTGAAACCTCAAACAGACGATCTTCTAGCAGAACCTTTTTTAAAATTTCAAATCCAAGCATGAGGTTATAATTGTAATTAAATATAAGAAATATGAAATAAATTACAGTATAAATTACAGTATATAGCTATGTTAAGTCGTTATTCGGAGTTGCCCTTAAATGGTAGGAAAAAAATGCTAATAAAGTATAAAATTTACAAACAACAAACATTAATATTGACACACAATAACGCTCATTACATATGTACATATGCATTTACTAATAATATAGAATATTAATAAATTAAAAATTATTAAAAATAAAAAAATCAATTAATATATAATAATATAAAGTATAAAGAACATACACGGCTGCAGTTCTTATTAATTTCCACAATTCGAAAAGTACTGTTTATTACTTAGTATTGTTGTCGTTATATAAAGTGTGTGTGATGTTACACAGAGTGTATTATTGTATGAAGAACAAAATAAATTATTCAAAGTAACTTTGACGTTTTAGGGAGTTGATTATTAACTAGATTGTAGTCTATATTTATAAGCTTCAAATAAATAAAAAATGCGTCTTCACAAATAAAATTAATCATTGGTCCCAACATCATGACACTCACAGCCGACCTTCTTAAACAGTTCCCCTTTAAAGAGACAGGCTGGACCCCATTGTCAAACAATTAGCGCCTTTAAGATTGCTCGGTTAAGACTTAATTTCGTATTCTATATTAATCTATTTCAAACTTGAAAATGGCTAATATACATATATATAGATATAATAATATAACATAATTAATTTTAGTGTAACAAACGTATTTAATAACTATATAAGTTATTGAGATATATGTAATAGAGTGAACGAAAAAATAATCCCTTTTTATCACCTACAAGAGAGCTACAGCGTTAATGATGTCGTTGAAAAATTCTCCACACTTTTTTATTTTTGTATTACCCAATATTACCCTTAAACACGGGAAAACAGAGCTATGTTTAGCTGGCAACATTAATAAGTGCTCTATTCATATAATCCTATTCTTTGACTTTTTAGACTAGAGAATATGTGTTTGTAAGCATGTTTTCCTATTATTTGTTTATTTAAGCATAATTATTTACATAGCTATGATTTATTCAGGCTATGATTAACGAGTTTCTTGTGGTCTTCTTCTAAGTAAGCCATGATAGAGTATAACGATAAGCAAGCGCACGCCTTTAGTGCCTATGCTAATAAACAATTTTCATTCATTCATTCATGCCCTTACAGTTAATTCCGATACACCATGCAAGGCGAAGTCAATTTTATATAATACACAATAATAACAATAATAAAATGTCAAAGTCTAAATAAAATAATAACCAATCAAAGTCAAAATTATAATAACTAAACAAAAAGAATCTCAAAGCAAATTCAAATTTTAGATCGCATGAATTAATTATTATCTTTACTATCTATAGTTTATAATATTTATAGTATTTAAGAGTGGTAGGCAGACTGACGTTCAAGCGGAACACCCGTGAAGTGACCTAGTCGGAAGTAGCCGGGATAATGAGAGGAGTGTGCCCTGTTGATTTGGACAGAGCACATTCATCTCTTCAAGCCGGCATAGTGGAGTCGACTGCTGTGCGCGGACATCTGTCTGTGGTAACAGTTGTCTATGCTCATGGACCGCACTCTAGCTTAACATCAGGCGGAGTGTGGTCATATGCTGGGCTATCAATAAAAAAATAGTGAAAACTAACGACTAAGCAATACGGGTTACTATCCCTTTTGCCCTTAATAAAATAACTATAATGTATTTATTATAAAATATAATAAATCGGAAAGCCTATTAAGGTTAAACATGGAGATCTTCTCGTTAACAAGCCCGTTCTCGTGTTCTTTAAGGCATTTAGAAAGGGGTGATTTGGGAATAAATTTGTAAAAGTTAATTAAAGACGTTATTGCGCTTCAACTGATTTTTGGGATTTAAAATAAGTTTACATTTGATGAACCATTTTTTTTGAAGAAAAAAAAAACAAATAAACGCAATACAGATTAACCTCAATGTAACAATCCTCATTATAAAGTATTAACGAATTTTTCGAAATCTTCTAGAACTGCCCGTTAGAGCTAATGTAAAATATACCTTTACATTACGAATACATTTGTTAAAAACCTTGCAAAATATAAAAAGAAAGTATTTAACGAAATCATTCGCTATAACAGGGAAAACAGATTACGTAGGTAATGTACGTAAAGTTGATATTAATATTTTCTTTTAAACGAATCGTAGACCAACCTAACCTCTGTATAACGAACCTCATTGTAACAAATTACTTGATATAACGAATTAATTTCTGATTCCCTTCAGTATCGTTATATCAAGGGCACCATATATAATGCATCGTATTTAGGTTAGGACACATAATATACCCTAATACTATTTTAGAGCTACACATATAATATACATAATTAAAAATGATTTTAATTGAATTGACTTTTGCTATTATTGTTGCTGATACTTATTATTACTATTATAATTACAGCTCTGATTGTATAGCTATAGCTAGTTCGATACGCCTTAAATGCCTTATCACATAGAACGGATGATTGTGATTTGTACATTAATGGTACCTATATTTGTGATTAAATCAATTATTACCGCATTCAAAAATTAGGCCCACAATTTATATTTCTTTTAAAATAAACTTCTTTCACAGGGGTTACTATCAACCCCTAAAAACGCACTAAACTAAAACAAAACACTAAATAACATAGTGGACGATTTAGTAGGCAATTTAGTTGCAAAGAGTATGCCTGGTTCGCAAATCTGGCAATTCGCTCCGCTGGACACCCTCGGACGCGTCCGGGCGAAGGCTTTAAAAATAAGCCTAACCCCACTTAACCCTAAACGTTTTCTTAAAGGAAGATTGCTTGAGTTATATTAAGTATACATACATACATTTTATTTACATATAGATATAGGAGTCCAATAATTGCCCTCAGCCTAATGTTGTACTACGTCGGCTTGAGTATATATACCATCTACATATAATAAATAGACAGGTCACACTCCAATAGTAGCTAGCACCCGGATACTTCTAAACTATTCGCAAGGCTGAAGGCATGCCTGCTAAGAGATTTAACTACTGTGATACTATTAATGTTATCTTGGTGATTTTAATTCAATTGCACGGATTAAATTGTATACAGCTGAATAACGCTTTAAAAAGACATACATATCACACTAGACGATTGATTTGTGATAAATAAATAAATAAATATATCAGAATAACCTTTTCCTTCTGCCCCTTACGATGTCTTACTCACCTTTTATTTTTATTTGAGTGAGCAAGAAACAAATCTTAGTGCAAAAGGGATAATAAAATAATCGTTAGATTCGTTTAGGGCGAGTCTAATTTCATGGGTTGATGCACAAAGGGACACGGTGGTAGTTCGCTCTGTCTCCTTCTGTCTTCAGGGATGAATAGTGCTATCTCTGTTTCGCGGCAACCAATCGGCTTGGGGCTGTTATAGGAATGGGTTCTTATAAGTTGTATGACTTATATTTTTAAGACAAGTTTAGGTATTGTTAATCTTTCTATATTTGCAATAAAGCAAGCTTGATTTTGTAGTTTAGTATAGCTCTTTTTTAGTTCGAATCTGTTAAGAATCCCGACAATCGAACCCGGGACCGCCGTCGTTCCTCCACAGAGCCCGTCAAATAATAGTTATTTTGACAACTGCTCTAATGATCTTCGCTAACATCGCCTCTGACAATCGGAAGCTGTAAATCCTTCATCGCTTTTACTATTAACGATGTGACCCTTCTTTTCTTATTTAATTCTATATTTATATATTATTTTAACGTGTAACTAATATACATATTGGTTTTTTTAAAATTAAAATTTAAAAAAAAATTTCAATTAATTTGAATTGCAAAAATGTACCAATTTTAAAAATCGACTTAATACAGCAATTGTTATTACAACCTATAAGAAAAAACAATAGACAAACATATAGTAAGTATATACAACGCCCTGTCCCAAAGCTAGAGTACTTACTATGTTACCTGTACTATGGTATCAGCACTGGGACAAATAAAACAACATTTATAATATTACGATATTTATATCTGCCGAGTATTGAACCTGGGGTCTACTCAGGCATATCCGAAGAATCATGATAAAGCCGTCGGTGCCAGACACCTCTGTAGCTTACATAAATTTTGACATATATGCTCGTAAAAAGTCCCGTCAAATAACCCCTGAGTAGCCCCCTGAACCCATCTATTCCTATTTAAACGATACAAATTAAAATTAGTTAAATTCCTAATAGGTCACCTCTTAACTTAAAAAGCATAGGTAGTTATATAAATAGAATAATTTACAAACTACGAAATAACGGACATGCAGGAGCACGTGCTCATCAAATACAAAACATTTTCTATACATTTAAAAATAACGTTAAACTAACAAATTACTCCGACGGTTGTCGGTTCGAACCCGGATATAATAGGTCTATTATGACGGCACTGATTGGTTACGTGACGATCGTTTACATGATGACTTTATTGATTGACGTCTCTATTACTTTGCAGTAAGTACGTGATTGGATAAATTGTGTCAAGTAAGTACACTCAATAGCAGAAATTGTATGTGAAAACAATTGATTTGATAGGAGACAAAAAATTAAAATCAACTATCACTAAAAATTTACTAAACTAAACTAACTTAGCTTATAAAATAACGTTGCTTCTGACGGTCCGTTTTATTAATATTTTTTTAATTGAAAAAAAAAGTACTTATTTCATACGACTGAGATGGAAGATATTTCACAGCAAGTTAGGTTAGTATAGTTAGTAAAGAATAATAATTATGCAAAACGATATACATAATTTTTAAAATCATTGTCATAATTATGTGTCTGACTGTACCAAGTGAGTAATCTAACAATTTAATTTATCAAATAAATTAACTGATATAATGTTACTAATTTGTTTTTATTAACTTTCAAATTAATTTTGTTTTTTCATATTAGGTATTGGTTTTTTTATATTATTTTATTTATCATAATTGGTTTTAAAATACATGTAGAACCGTTTTATAGTAATCAAGTGTATATGTTCAGCTCGACAGGTATATTTGGCTGGCTATGTCCGGCTGAAACGCGACTAGGTCAAGTTACAGGTCACTAGAAAGTGATGGTTGACTTCCTTTACAAGCTTGTAATTAAATATTCTTGATGGGTTTTTAAAAGTTTAGGTAACTTTAGAACGCATTCATAAATTTACAGAAACATAGTTCTGTAAAAAGAAAATAACTGAATTATTATTATTATAAAAATTAACACGATTGTGAGTCGCATATAGTCCAATATTTAATTTAAAAAATTAAAGTAAATAAAAACCCATGAACTATTTAGAAATATAAAAAAAAAAAAACAAATTATAAGCCTGATAACTGAAAGTAACTAACATTAAAAACGGATCCGTTAGTTAAAAGTTACTGAAATTCGTTAAAACTTTTTATTAAACGCGCGAAAAAACTTTCGAATTAAAATAGCGGGATATAATTTCAACTTAACTGTATTTAGGTGTTGAATACTTACGATGACAAATCTTATTTACGCGCCATTTTTATTTAAAAAAAATTCAACACCACAATCTGTTAGTGCAAAAATTCGAGCAAAATCTTTCTTGAGTAATTTATTTTAAAACTTGGGATCTTATTATTATTTTGTATTTATTTTATTTATTTTTGTTTTCTGTACTATTAACATCACCGCTCACATCTCCCAAAGGTTAACTGGCAGAAAATGCCTAAAGGCATTAAGTTCGTCTTTTCTGATTTTTGGTACAATAAAGAATTTATTATTATTATTATTAAATGTAAATAGAAAATTCATTAGTTTTATTGTATTAGATACGACGATATATTCTGTAATTAATATGGTTACAGTAAGTTTTCGCTTTTAAATTCTTTACCTGCCTATATTTGTGTTTCATTATTTATTGTCACTAAAAATTAAAATAAAATAAACAATTGCGTTTTATTTGATTGTATTAGTTTTTTTATGGATTCAGATATTAGTGTTGAGTAATAATTTGATAATTAAATTACATTTATCGCCGGATTCTATTAACATGGTAGGATTGACAAAAACATAATTTTACAGGAGAGCGATTTAAAGTTGTTATCGTGTAGATTCTTTATTATTGTATTGAGTATCTCAGAAACAATTGAGTAAATGTTAATTTTTTTTATTAATGAAATGAAGATTTATATTTTGATGCTATTTCAACAAAAAAAAACGTCGCTACATGTGTAAGCCACATAAATACTCTTAAGTTAGTATGGTTTAATTAAAGGTAACACAATTACCTTCGAAGACTTTTGCCTGATGATAAAGATTATTTAGAATTTAATTATAAAATTACCTTCAATCCAATAAGATTCTTATTCTTACAAAGACTCAATTGGAATGAGTACGGTGATTGTGATTGATTATTATTTGTGTGAATAATTATTACACATTTAAGACAATTAATTCTTTATTTTGATTTATTTATATTTCATTATTATTGAAAATAAATTGTTAATTATGCTATTGTTACAACTAGCTATTCGCAAATGGAATAAATATGGAGTCACGATTTCAAGCTTGATTAAAAATCAATTGCTAAAAATATCAGTGTGAGAGGAAATTAAAAGGACATGTTTTACAAATTTAAACCAATACATTTGGATTATTACGATACTTCTACTTTCTACTCACATTTCTCTTTAACCACGCAAATGTTTTGAAACATTCTATTACAATCTAATTCACATACAATATTATAATTTAATGATCTGAATTATATTATTATAAAAAGCTGGCAAAACTCACCAGAATCGCTGTCATCTCTATCGTAATGTGGTCTCCAATATGGATCTTCAAATCTCAAAGGAGTTAATTCTGATCTACCAGTAAATTTATTAGGATCTAAAATATTCTCTACAGAAAATGCTATCGCTGGTCTTTCCGGCGGTCTCGTGAGACCTAGTCTTCTTGTTAAGTCTACAGGGGCTGCTTCTTCTACTCCGACTACGTCGACTTCTCCGCCGGTCTCGGCTTCACCTTCCGGTTCCGTCTCATCCGGGTCTGCTTCGTGGTGGTCCTCAGAGCCTCGTGTCATCGCGAGCATCGTCATAGCAATAGATTATTACAAACACCCTTTTTCAATTTTAGTTTTTTTTTATAATTGAATTTACATTTTATTCACCACACTGTCGATTTTGTTTACAATTATTGTTAATTTAATACTAACATGTTTGCTTTTTAACACAACAAACAGTTTTATGTAACATGAATCCGTGACGTACGACACGTTCGGCTCTCGAAAGCGATGCGCCTCCAACCGACACGGATGCGTCTCCAACTGAAAAGTCCAACGAAAACTGTAGGGCGGGCGATAGGAATAAGCTGGTGGGGTGAGAAGCTTGCTCCGTGATTGGTTGAGAGCAGCGAGGCGTGTCGCAGGGAGGAGCGGCGTAATCGAGCAATAAGGTTTAAACAATTTCGTTTAATACGTTGAATTATGTAAGGGAGCGGCGAGCGAGTAATCGCGCACAAGCGATAAGGCCATTTGCGCTACTTCGTTACGTATTAATGGCCCAGGAAATTGACTTATGAATATTAGAGAGTCCGCCGCGGTAAAGATCGGGCAAAGCGGCCCCAGGCGACCTGCAGCTGCTATTTCCCTAGTTAAGCGTTGGAACAATGATGTTTATTGGGTCACAATTTAATGGAGTTTGAGAACGCGATGGTCCGCGTTAATGATTCATGGGATTAACAAGTTTCATGCGGCTTGTTGCCAGATTGCATGTGTTAGTTAGCGCCATTACGAACTTTGCCCGCGTAACTACTTATCTATACATACCTGGATCCATCTATAGGTATACAATGCTACTTAGTTAGCTTTATTTCTTTCATTCAAGTATTTATTTGAATTCAATAAACAATTTTACATAAGTGTATGGATATATTCACATAAATAGGTGGCAGATTAGTATTTCTAGTGTTCAAAACACTTTATGCGGCTTACTGCCCTTATAACGCGTAGGTTTTATTATGGTACATTGTGTTAGTTATTAATCTAAGAGAAGGTACATATTATAAAAAAGTGGTACTATTATACAAACTAAATGAAATTTTAATTATAGGATATACATAAAACATAAAAAATAAATAAAAAAAAAGACAAAATTAAAACAACTTTAACCAACTAACAATTAAGTTGCTTGAAGATAGTTAGTATCTAGATGTTATGTATCTACGCATATTTTTTCTCTGACATGATTTCTCTAATACATTTATCTCAATATTAAATTCTAAATAAAATTACTTATATTTCATGTATTTCTTATTTGTATAGGTATATTATAAAGTACATACGTTGGCGCTTCAATTACTGAACAGCGGGAAACAGAACGCTTTGACACTGGCCACGTCGCCTGACAAAGATACCCAACCGTGGAGGTAATCTACCGTGGTTGACGGCCACTACGTGTAAGAATTTTCAAGAATTTTAAAGAAGAAATTACCTATAGGGTGATTTTTATTAAAATAACTAATTTCTACAACTTTTAAGGTTTAAGACATTTATTTACTCAAAAAGAATTACAAAAAATTCAGTTAATTGAGATAAAAATAATAATAATAACTATAAATAAACATATCGTACGTAGAACATTGCCAACACCATCACAAGGCACTCAAACCCATTGTATGTTTTTTTAATTCATATTTAAATTTACTAATATTTCTAATATTAGTTATTTTATTGGTAATTTATTATAGAATAGACTTTTACTTTATGTTTCTTTAATTTTTCTTTTAAATTACTTAAATCATGTATGACAATAACTCATTTCTTTTATAAACTTTTAAATCTCGTCTTATTAACTGTTCAAGCCATTTATCTTTACTACTATCTAGTCCAGTGATTCTCAACCTTTTTTTTGTTGCGGCACATATTTAACGATTTCAATATTTGGCGGCACACAAAGAAAAAGATAAAAATTATTTACTTACAACACACTGCATAAATAGTTTATGAAAAATTTTTAAATATATTTATACATATACGAAATAAACTAATGTATACTACAATAATAACTAAACGTTTATTAAGGGATTAATTACAAGCTAATAATAAAAATATTTTTCTTTTTAAATGATATAATTTAATAATATTAACATTATTATATATTTGCAAAATTTGGCGGCACACTTTTGAAATTTGGCGGCACACAAAAGTGCCGCGGCACAGTGGATGAGAATCACTGATCTAGTCTAACATCAGGTTATACGATATACCATAATAATTTAATAAGTAATTTTAGGTTATAAGCGTGGTCCATGAGCAGAGATGACAACTGTCATAATAGAGAAAAAGGGGTCTTCGTTCCGTCTACTTCGAAGCTCATCTCAAAATGTGATTAATTATCATTCACCCTTACAGATGTTGCTACTAACTCGCATTGGTTACTTGGTTGCTATTTGGTTGCTACTCGAATGCTACTCGGCTGCTACTTGATTCCTACTTGGATGTCAAAGGTTCGATTCTCAAAATGTTTTTGTGTTTTTCTGATCTGACTCCAGGTCAGGATATTATATGTATTTAATACAAAAACACTTTTCTACTAGACATAGGTAGTTATTCCAAACGGTTAAAAAAGTTATTACAATTTTGAACGGACTGTGAGAGTGGTCCCGCTATAAACTTGGCATAAAAACCAAAAATCGTGCGTGTCATTGCTATCTTTAAATAGAAGATCTTTAACTACGATTAGAGAGCGTGCGTCGATGTGGTGGGATCAACGTTTACTACACTACATCTTGGTTAATTAATTTTTTTATAGACATGACCTGACGTTGAACTATTATAGATAGACATATTTTTTATTAAATAATTTCGTTCTTATAATGTATAGGTTGAATGAAATAAAAAATTTTCGCTTCATAATTTTTGTATTTCGAATTTTTTAGTTTTAAATTTTGTTTATTGTTGTTATTTATTTTTCACTTAAAGTGACACAGCATGTGGGATTACAGCTTAATTCCACTAGATATGGATCACATCATTTTTTCACTTCCGCTGTGATCTGTTTTACACATTATAAATAAATAAATTCTTAAAGACAAAAGCAACATGATTACTATCTAGTATCTATTTTTCAAATGATAACCTTGGTTTTATATATAAAAAGGTTAAAGCAAACTTTTGAAACGTAGCTTAGGCCTAAAAGAATAGAGGGTCACTTATGGTCCATCTATTAGAACGTACGCGATTAAAGTTAACAAAAAGAAGTCAATTGACAGTCAGACAAAACGAAAGACCCACGATCTCGTATTTATAAGTATATATAACTATTGGGAAATTTGTAGAGTTCATTAAAACATATAAATTAAACTTCCTTTCACGGACTTTTAGTAGGATTCTTGTATCTTCCTTTGTTTATTATTGGATTGTTTTTATTGTTAAAGTGTGTTATTGTTGTTTTAGTGTAAATAATATTTCCTTTTTTCAAAAGGCACTGCTTTAGTGTTTTGTTTTTCATCTTAATAGTCTTTCGTAAATGACGTTTGGCAACTTTCTATTGCCTTTTTTTATATAAAGTTTATAAGCAGGTGCCAAATTAATATCTGCTACCTTAAACTAGGACAACACAAGCTCAAAATATCTAATTTTCTATTATAATATTATTTATTCTATATTTATATTATACCAATTATTATTCACAAACATATCGTTTCACTTTTTCATACATGTCAAATTTCTCCGAAGTCTGCCTTTGTTTAAGTGTGTACCTAATTAAGCAATATACGGAGTGTTCGAATAAGTTCAATTAAAATTCTATCCTCGTCCATTAGAGGGTGTCCCTTTGAGCTTTTTCTTTTAGATTACTTTTAAAGTATTAATTACTTTCGCACACTTTTTTAATTGGAAAGATTTTCACAATTAAAAATTCTTACAATACCTATACATATAGCAAGACTCTTTCTTATTTGTTTCGTGTCTAGGACATATATGTTTATGTCGTTTATGTCCTCGCTCTGATATTGATAGTACAGACTATCCTAGTTTAAGGCTAGGGTATTATATATATATATATATATATATATATATATATAACTTGATGTTAAGATAGTGTTATCCATGACGGAACCAACAGTCGCCTCCATAATGCCGCAAAGAGACGAGTGCATTAATTACACCATTCAGATTGGCAGAGATAATGTAACAAGATTGTTTCTAACGTTATAATAAGCTAGTAAAGAAATCATCATTCAACAAATACAGTAGTTTATAAAAAGACGAGTAAAAAAGGCGGCGCGGCATCGTTCCTTGTAACCGCAAATACTTCCCATCAAATTGTCACACCATCCGCCCGCCAAGAATTTTAATAACCCAATTAGTATTTAACAAATCTGCTTCAACATGGATCGGTAACTTCACAGACTAATCTAAAATAACAGAGACATTAAGATTACTGTTTTTATATATGATTTCTTAAATAACAGAAAACAAAAATTAATAAAATAAATGTCTGTGTTATTTTGTTTTTGTCTTTTTCACTCATCACTTAAATGAAAGAGATAAAAAACAACCTCAAACATTTGAATACATTGTTATATTCTACGTGCTTAGTTCAAAATATTAAACGTTTTTTATATATATTTTTTAAATTAAAAATTACTCTGTTATTTATTACACTGTACAGACAGTTCATTACGGTTTTTTTCTCTAAACTAAAACACAATATAATTAATGACGTCATCTCTCCCTCCATAATTGAATGTCGCCTGAATAAATTAAAATTAATTTGCTCATTTCGAACTAAAGTGAATTGTTATGGTGCACTTAAGAGATTCTTTGATGGGATGATGAAGTGGTCGCACACTCTCTTTGGTATCACTTTGATATCTAATATAGATGAAATGGTTTATTTATTTCTTTGATTTCGAACGAAAGCTTATTAGTGCAGTGGATACATTTCTCGTTGTTAATTTGTTACTGTGGATAGAAATATCACATACAAATTATTGTATCTTGACTCACAGGACATTGAGTATGAGTTTCAGACTATCGTAAACTACAACGATAGAATTTGGGTAAATTCGTACTCGTCCTACAGTTAGTTCATTGTTGTTCCTATTGGATTCCGTTTATCCATACTATATTAGAAAAATTTAGGAATTTTCTGTTCTGAAATAAAAATCGTTCATTAGCATGGGCACTAAAAGCGTGCGCTTGTTTATCGTCAGACTCTACCATGACTTCGGAAAGGCGTATGACGAGAAGAAGACCACAAGAAGCTCTAAACTAAACTAAAAAGTAAATAATAATTCATAAATCACAAGAATTCACAAGAATTAAAATTACATCAGATCCACGGTGCAACCACACAGGTATCAGCCCACAATAATATGAGAAACACCTAACATTTAGTGGTATAACATCTTATTTTCTCAGTAACCTCGTAGTCTGACTTTTCAATGGAGATGATATATAAATCCCATGTCATCTTTCTTTTGTTTCAGCGAGTATTCAGTATTTGAAATTTATGTATGAGGTTTATGTGAAGACTGTGCGATTTATTATTGTCTTTGTTTTAATTACTATATTACGATGTTTTTGAGTTTGCAGCCATCATGGTCGCGTCTGTCAACTGTTTTGTGAGTTCCAGTTGTAATCATTTAAATTTAAATTAGTTGAAAATGGTTTTTTTATCCTATCCTATGACAATATATCATATAACACCGCGATCCAAAATAAATATCTACTGTTATAAAAAAATATATATATAAAATTACGAATAAATATCAGTTGCGATCGGAAATCGAATCTGGTGACATGCTTTGGCGTTTAAACACTTCTTCTGTAAGATGATAATTTTTTAAATTTATTTAAATTAGGTAAGTAATTTTAGCACACACATGTAACTTTCTGAAAACGTAAAAGTTTTATCTATCTAAAATAGCACTGCACACCCGCCCAATAGGTGGCGTAAATATAATTTGTCACGCAACAAAGAGTGACAGTGGCAATGATTTATCGCTATTCACACACGCACGCATCTACAAATAGACCCCCCTTGTAGAACAAACACTCAATTTGAGAGTAATTAAGGGTTGGAAATACCCCAGTTTATTTGTACAATGCAGATATAAGTACTTACATATAGATATATTTCTTTGTGGAATGACTTGTCTTCTAACGGACGCAATGCTCTCTTCCTTCTCATCTTTAAACAAACTTCAAAAGTTTATAGTATTTATGTATACATATATGTATTTTGTATCTTAGACAGTGGCGTAGCTACTAAGGGGTTAGACGGGGCAGTGCCCCAGGGACCCCTAGCCCAGGGGGCCCCTCGGACCCAGGCGTACAAACTATAAATTGAACTAGAGAAATTTTGTCCCACATTAGGAATATAAATAAATCTAACTAACCTAACTTCTGTATAACGAAACTCACTGCAACAAATTACTAGATATAACGAATTATTTTCTGATTCCCTTTAGTATCGTTATATCAAGGTATCATTAATTAAGAATATTCGAAAACAAAGCTTTGGTTTACATTGTCTAATCTACATTTTCCTACACATGTTTGTTTATTTGTTTTTTACGTAACATAATAACAAAAAAAAAACGCAACACGCATGACAACTCAACTAATAACTTTTTGACATGCATAAAACTGAACTGTCTTCGCTGAAAAACTAGATTTTTCATCTGTCCAAAACTCAGAATCCAATCACAGTTGTTCACAGACTTTTAGTTTAGTTGACACGTAATTTGTATTCAATTTGAAATCTTAATAAGCCGTCAAAGTGTTCTTAAAATAGACAATAATTATGTGCCAGTAAGCGTGAGGATTGATAAATGCACTTGGGAGATACGATTAGTGAGAGGAATGGTAACATCCGATCGTTGACAGAATTTATTGAAATGTATTTATATAATGCTATAATTTTTATTTGATTTGATTGTTATTTTGATTTAATTAATGAATGATTGTATTTTTGTTTCTTTTTTGCTTTAATTGTAAATAGTTTTGTAATGTTAGTGCATGTTGTGTTCACTGTGCATAGGGCCTACAATTGTATTGTTATAATTCTTAGTGTGATATTAATTCCTAGTCTAGTTGTAGAGCCCTGTTTGTGGACCCAATGAATAAATAAATGCTAAGGGCTGTCCACTCTCCTTATTATTTAAGACTTGAAACCGAGCCGTCTCACATTGTAACATTTAGTAATACGATTTATAATCAAATACAATGTAGTGATTATCTCAGGAGTGAACAAGCTCAATAGTCCGAAGTTTCTAGCGGACTACGGTTTATATGGATTCCCGTGACGCTTCGTTTACAGCTGATTCGCTGCAATTTCAGTCACTACTGACATGTGGACAAATATAAATAATAAAAAAAAGTTTTTTGACTTTTACAGCTCACTAGTTTGACGATAGTTCCAAATATCGTCACGCAGTATTGCAATATATGTCATTAAATATTATGTTGATTTGTTTTTTAATTAAGATACTAATTTTGTTTGATAAATGTCATTAATATGTTTTCTTTACAAAGAAGTAACACATACATTTATTGAGAAATAGACACAAAGTAAGAAGCCGGATAGTCGGCGCTTTTTACCGATTAGTCGCCGACTACGAAAGTGGCCGGATAGTCGGCTTTACCGACTAGTGGCCGACTAGTCGGAACATCTCTAATTGTAACACTTATTAATATGATTTATAATCAAATACAATGTAGTGATTATCTCAGGAGTGAACAAGCTCAATAGTCCGAAGTTTCTAGCGAGCCGCAATTAAATATGCATTTAATAGGTATGCAAAAAAGGTATTTAATAAATGTTGCACTTAGTCTTTCATATTTGTTGTCAGTAATTTAAATGACATTTTGAAACACATACGGATCGATATATTACAAATATAATAGCACAAACATGAAAAGGGAACTCGGGTACATTTATCGAGAGCCACAAATAATCCTTCAAGAGCTGCAGGTTGAGCCCTCTTTGGATTATTAGATACCAAAAAGTTTATTTTGATTAGGACAAGATATATTTAAGAATAGTAGCCTGATGATGACATCTCGATAAAACTCATGAAGAAGAGAAGGGTGCTCTACGAATGGATTATATGCAAGGCTACTTTACTATAAAAAAATGTATGGACATGTGATTTTGATTATTGTCATTAAACTGTGTCTAATGGGCGGATGTTTTCGATGATGATTGTGCTGCACAAAAACCAATTAAGAATTAATAGTTAGTTTTTAACACATGTTTACATCTTACAAAGTAATAAACTCACGGCATGACTTTCCCAAATCACCGAATGCCATGCCATGCCATCTGTGAACTACCAAACAAGCTGGATGTCGACAGCCATTTGAATCGATTTGCCACATCCACTTTTTCTTAAGTTTCGAATGGGACGCACTGTGACGAATCCGGACTACGAAACTGCAATTAGTGAATGATCCCACAGATTAAGTTTTTTAATCGGATTCTACTTTTTTAAATTGCATTTTTTAGAACGCAATATTTCTATACATGTAATTCTAATAATGTTTTTATTGGTTGATAATTTGCTAATTGAAAATAGGATCTAGACATTCTTAAACATAGGTACTTATAATAATAAATAATATATGAAATTGATTGTAGAGCTTGCGGCATAGACAAATTACTTTATACTATATAAGTCTATAATTAAACTTACTTAAAATTAAGACTATGTTTAGGTTTGAACTAAGAGGGTTGAACTACTATAAGGCCACGAATACCAACGTTAGTTAAAAATATGCCAAAACATAGTTCAGTTATAATAATTAACTTAAAATACTATGTGACTTATTATCGAGTTTATTTTAATTAGAATAATTTATTTTTACAATTATAAACCGAATAAAGTATTTTAAATTTAGAAAAATATGTTGGCGACGATAATTTTAAATACACGTAACGCCATCTATTGAGTGTCTGCAACACTAATAATACCACCTTGATATTGTAAAGCTACTTTAATTTAATAGTTTACAACTAAGATGAAAAAGGTTTTGATCAATTCCGGTAGATGTCGTTTTATTTATAGCTGTATTTTTTGTTTTTGTTAATTTCCATAAACTTTTTGATTGCATCGTCTATTGTACATTTAACCTTTATGTGCAGCTATAGAGAAATAGCTCTAGAACAGCCATTCTCAAAGTGGTGTTCCGCGGAACCCTAGGGCTAAAATACTGCAAAAAATACCTACCAAAGGGAGATTATAAGGTTACATCTAAATATTCCAACTAAACATTACGTTCTCAACACAGACGCCTCGACTACATTCCAATCTCAAGTGTTATAGGCATTCAGGAACTGCGCTCAAGTAATAACTCTTTGTAACGGGACTTTATTGGAGCGTTTATTTTGGAATCACGCTCGAACATAGATTCACTTTCATTCTTTCGGAATAAGCGCAATAATAATGATTAGGCAATTACAAATCATATTATACAGGAAACATCTTGATACTAACTATCTTCAACTAACTAACCAGAATTTTAATTTTGTTTTTTGTTTGTGATTGTATTTCTTCTTCCTCCCCTCTTCCTGACATCTATTTGGTTCTTGTTCTTTATTTTTATGTATTTTTGTAATTTTATTAGAAGTGTAGTATCTATCCCTTTATCACCTTAAGCATACCGTCCTATCCTATAATGAAAATTTCATTTAGTTTATATAATAGTAGTCCTTTTTATAATATGTAGTTTTAATGTAATTTTGTAGGTAGGCCAAATAAATAAATAAATAAATATTATGCCAGAATGGTAGTCTATATCAGTCTGCCTACCCCTAACTGCACATAGACATATACATATATGTACTAATATAACCTATAACGGGTATTTAAGTAAAATAAATTAGTTAAAACATCAATTAAAAGAGTAAGAACAATCAATGTGCGCGATCAAGTGAAACAAGTGAAATGTGATCATTTGACCTTTGAATATCATTACACAATTATACACTTTATTCTCGTAATTATAAACACTATAATTGCGTGGTTTGGTGAATGAGAAGAAACCCCCAGTCAAGATCAAGGATAACCAGCATAATTTGATTTTGTAATTGTTTCTGTTTTTTCTCTTTTAAGTTTTTGCGCTATACAGAGCAACTAAAATAGATTCTCGGAGGAAAATGCTACCCACACGTAAGGGGTATTCGTGTAGATTATTTAAACTTTCATTGCTTGATACATATCGACGGGTTTTATTAACATCGTAGGATCTACAGTTTTACAGGAGAGCTTAATAGCTTAACATTAGACGATTGGTCATATGAAAGCCTACTATAAAAAAATATCTTAAATCAATTAGGAATCTTCATCTTAGTCAGTGCTTTAGAAAAACACCACAAAGTTAATCAAGATACATCGATTTTAACAGGATTATTATTATATTGGTCAATGGAGGGTAGGTCAATGTTTTACTTTTTCACTGGTCTACGAGTAACCTGCTGCGAGCGCGGCAGTTCAGTTGAGTCGAGGTCTCGCTCCCAGCAACTCTCTCTCGTGGATAGTCAAGTGAAGTCAGTGGTCAATCATCGTAACTAGGCAGCCGTGCTGCCAAATCTCACACGTAATTATCATAGTGGATTGAAGTAGCCGTGCTACTTGAGACTGTTCTTCTTAACCGCGGTGGCCGTGCACAGGCAGTCGTACTGTGCAATCATAAGGAAGAAGCAGCCATCAATCCCAGGATTCGTATTCCAGACCTACGTGCACGTAGGGAACTACTCCAGCTGTCCTCATCAGAGCCGCCAAGCTCAAGGCAAGGTGAAACCAGGTCAGTGGCATTGTATTTATTCTCTTTGAGTGTTGTAAGATTGTACTCCGTGCACACACATCTGAGCTATCATAGTAGGGAAAGATAAATATAGCTGAATATATTGAAGCTATTTATCCCCCACATTTTGGTCCTTCGAGCAGAATTCATCATTTTAGATTCGTAATTATAAAATTTCGTTATTATTAAAATTAATTTGAAGGTAGTTTAAAAATGGCGTCACGGGATGACGATAGGGCATTATCAAAGGGCGAAATCGCTGCCCATAAACAAATAAAAAAATTAATAATGTTAAAAGAACGAACGTTTTGTCAATTACAAAAAGTTTATGACCTCAGCCTAAAGGTCAATGACCCTGATTGTCGTGAGATGTTCTTGGTGCGCTCAGCTGAAATAGACGAAATTCGTAATAGGTTTGAGGACATCATTCAAAGCATATATGACCAAGAATGTTACATAGATGTCGATGCCAAATTAAATTTCAGCGAACTTGAGAGTTTCGATGAAGTGTACTTCCAAATTAAAAAATGTATATCTAAAAATAAAAATATTGTGTCAAATGAGGGTACATCGAAAGTTCCAGAAGCGCGTCCGCGTCTTCCAAAAATTGAATTATTTACATTTGACGGTAATATCGAAAACTTCCCTACATTTCTCGAAACATTTAGTTCCCTAGTACACGACCAACCTAATATCTCAAATATAGATAAATTTCATTATTTATTGTCGTGTACTACTGGCACACCCCTAAATATCGTAAAAAGCGTACCTATTACGTCAGACAATTATGAGGTAGTCTGGAATGCATTGCTAGTTGTTCGAACAGGAGATCGACCAAAAAACGGTTCCCTGTTATGAACAATTGATGTCATTTTTACACAAACACATAAAAGTATTAGAGCATTCCTTTTTGTTTCATAAATGTTCGCCTATCGACATATAAAAATCTTCCCCTATATATTTATGGTAATAATAAATAGCAATCTTCCTGTTGCGTTAAATAGTGTCTTTGGTTACGTAATTTCTGGTAAATTAGCAAAC
>JAPWLS010002054.1:0-80172 GCA_028551675.1 Tineola bisselliella
CTAAAAGAGTTATTAAAAAAATTAGCTGCTACTATCTGCTAACTTGAGAGTAATGAGGTAAAATGTTACAAAATTCGGAAAACGGAAAACCTCACGTTACCGCGCTTTTAAATGTAAAATATTTCTATCAATAATTTGTATCGTTTTTTTATAATTACTATCAATTATTCAATCATTACAGTATATCTTATCATGTTTGCACTCATTTCGTGGTGAAATACAATCTAAAAAATGCACACCACCCTCATCGGGCGGAGTGTGGTTAAAATGCCAGCTAATATATACATATAAACAAAATTTCATAGTAATACATATTTATTTGATTATAGATCATCACCACATTTTAACATTATTATTTTATAATATTAAAATGTCTACATCCAATTGTTCTAAGCGACTTATTACTCTCCTATATTGAAAAAGGAAGAACATATGATCTTTCTTCATGTTTAATGATCAATACTGAAAAATTTGGCAGTTATGCTGCTGAATCTATGTGAATAAGTATGCGTGGTATTATACACTATCTCCAGTTCACAAAATTTTAATCCATGGAGAAAGTATTATAAAATAGTTTGGAGTGCTACTCATTGGTCAACTTTCACAAGAAGCTCAAGAATCCCGTAACAAGGATTATAAAAAATGTTGCCTTCACCATACCAGGAAATGCTTTCGAATAGCACAAACTACTATACTACTATATACTTTAGATTTGAGAAATATGCGCCCCTACAACCCTATATCAAAAATGTGAAAGAGCTTGATGAAAAAATGAACGGATTAATTTCCAATCCAGAATTTTACAAGTAATATATTAAGTGTAAACATTAATCTATTAAAATATTAATATTTATTATAGTTTGAGAAACCATAGTAAATTTTAGTTACGTATATTATAATCATATTAAAAACTTTTTAAAAATATTATAAATTATAGTTTATTTTTAAAATAATATAATTATAAGTTATATAATAATATAACTATATAGTTATAATACAATTAATATATATATCTTTACTTAAAATAAATAATATAGAGACAAACAGCAATTATTCTATGTGTTTTTCACTTATTCTGATAATTAAACGCGTGCGAAGCCGCGGGCAAGTGCTTTTTATAAATATATTTATGCTAAAATAAATTCTTGTATTTCCTACAATAACGGTACAAATTTTCATAGCTGTATCTTTATTTTAAAAAAAGTTATTGAATTTTGATATGACAAAGGCCCTTATTTTCCATAGTGCGCTGTATTAATCAAAGAAACCACAATGACCCTTCTAATGAATAAGATAAAGTTAATTGAACTACACTAATTTGCTTTATTTAAATTACCACAAAGTTTAGTTTATACCATTTCTTACAATTAATTGAAGATATTTCACATGAAACTAGCTACGACCCGCTGATTCAACTGTATTAAATTTTATGCACATGATTCACTTTATTCTTCTTGTTTTAAAATCAGCCACAGATATTAACACTTCTGCTAAAGATTCACACGTAAATCCCATGTTAAAAAACCAACTTCATAAAATTGTGCGGAAAACAAAAGAATCATTAAAAAACATAGTAATTTTCAAATCTATTTGCAAAATCATTATAGATGTATTTGTCCTTAATAAATGAACTTGTACTAAAAAACTGGTATATATAACTAAAGCTAGAATTTAGTTAGATGGAGTGTCTTTACCTTTGAGCAATTTAAACTGGTATATCAGACTCGACATTAGACGGAGAGAGAAAAAAGCTATCACTAAATCCTATTGACCTTTATGTAAGTAGAAATGTAAGTCGGGGACGCAAATGTCATGTCAATATTATGTTATCATTTCAGGTGCTATCTTCTTGCGGCCCTATGTCGGTGTCGTTTTTCACCGTCGTAGTATTTTTCGGCTCATTCTATCTCATTAACCTAATGTTAGCTGTCGTCGCTCTCAGTTATGAGGAAGAATCGCAGATTACGCAAGAGGTAAGGATTTACAATGATACAGTCTACAAAGCGACTTATAAAGGCATTTTATTTTCTTATTAAGACAAAAGTTCAATTGAAATCACTAATGTAATCTTCATTTGTTAAGTTGTAAATAATGTTCACTACTTTCAAACTTAACGTGACTTGATGTCGACATAACGTAGACGACTGTAGGCTTATAAAATAAAATATTTAGTGTCAGATTCATGAAACTCTTAACATCGGACCTTAGATAAAATATTACATAATTAATAGTAAAAAAAACCTACAATGAATCATCACAAATTGAAAAAATACAACAAAAAAAAAAGTTTTTATACGGAGATATTAAATTTGTTTTTTTTTAATGTAACAGGAAAGAAAAAAAGATCTGAATGAACATAGGGACGACTCAACGTTCAGTTTCGACCCGACGTCCTTGGCCGTGCGTACCCTCGGCAGGGACTCGAAGAAACGAATCGATGCCAGGAAAGGTCTGCTTTTGGCTTCGTACTCGAGGAAAAGGACCAGAAGACGTAAAAGAGGCAGAAGTGCCATCCACCATGTTGCCGCTGTGGCTGCTGTCGCCGAGCGGTGAGTTGATTGCTGGAAATATATGTAATATCGTTAAGAACCAGTAACTAATTTTAACCGTTTTATTTTGAACTAAACCTCCTTAGTAATGAATTGAAAATGAAAACTGATCGGAAAATATAAACCCGAAACAAATATTTAATATAATATTTGTTTGAAATAGTTGTCAATATTTTTTTTTTAAATATTATGTGTTTAAAAATTACCTAATATTCATTTGTTTGCTACACTCATCTCCATATAAGAGACGAAGTAAGGTCACGTGCCAGTGTACTATAAAAAATGTCGCCGGTACCCAAAGCCGTATTAAACAGAAGAAAAAGGAAACCATTCAAAATCTTGTAAACAAAACCGATCCCACTTTATTTACCATTTTTATTATTCTCTGTATAGCTTTACCAAATTGTACATTTTCACGCCCTACATTCTAAACGATGATCCTCTCTTTTCATTTACGATGAAGTTCCGACACGTTTTTCTAAAATCCAATTTACTTGAAATTTGTTATTCTATCGGGTGAGTAAACTGGACCTAATAACAGAATCTCTCATTAATCAACTGGCAAAGTTATGTAAACAATGACTTTACGTTTATCTCGAACCTTAGTAACCTTATCCTAATTTGCCGAGAATAAAATATTAGGTACATGTTACGTAACTATTTCTGTTTATGATTTTGAAAAATTTACCTTTGATTTATGAATTCTATTGTTTCATTTTAAAATTTTCTTTTTTATATTTTTTTATTTTTATATGCCCTGTTAATTTGGACAGAGCACATTCGTCTCCTCAAGCCGGCATAGTGGAGTCGACTGTTGCGCGCAGACATCTGTCTGTGGTAACAGTTGTCTATGCTCATGGACCGCACTCTAGCTTAACATCAGGCGAAGTGTGGTCATATGCTGGGCTTTCAATAAAAAAATATTATTATTTTTTATTTATCTTCATTTATTTCTTATTTTCGTGTCGCGTAGTTAATATATGTATGTGTATCAGTAGTATATGATTTAGATATCGATATATTGAAGACAGACTTAATTGAATCTTTGACAGAGCTAACGGGCGGTGCCTTTATGGCTGGGCCGTCATCTGTTCATTAGGCCGGGCTTAATTTTATTATAGCTCCTCTCATTCAAATTGGCATTTTGTAAGGAAATATTAAGAATACGGGTTTCTTTATTTAAAATACGATTTTATTAAAGTAATAAAAACTCTCAGTTTAGGGTTTTTAATTAGTTTCTTTTACCTTAGCTTCAAAGCTGTTGGTTTTATCATATTCATTTGAATGCAAATACTAAAGATGACATCACAATCGAATTCTGTATGTATAGCAGATGAGGAAACCATATATTACATATTTAAAACTAATAAATTAGTACCCACCATGTTTTATTTTAATTAATAAACTAATATGAGTAGCAACTTAAGAAATATATTTATCTCTTTCTAACAACAGATAGTTTTTAATTGTCTTACAGGTATAGCATAAATTACGCCTTATAGAATGCGCATATTTATGCAAATCCCAATATTTGTAAATCATGTTAAAATAAAAAGGACTTTATCGAAGTGCGCTGATTTTATATTTGTCAATTGCAATATTTGTTCCTAATGCATTCTCTATATTTAAAACATGCTTTATACAAAATTTCAAATAGATCCTCAAGAAATCTTCGCGTTAACTTTTTTATTAGAGAGTAGATGATATCAAAGTTGGAATTTCGTTGTACCTATATTAACACACGTCCATATCTTCGTCTGAATACTTACTTAGCAAGCTCATAAACTTACCTCCTACACGCATGTTATATTATGAGAACAACTCTATTTTCAAAACTCAAGATTTTTATTCGTATTTTTTGTATAAATTATTTGGTACAGCGTTATTTATATAATCATAGTTAAGTATTTCATGCAAAATATATTAATTACAAATGATATAGCTTATATATTTTGTAGTTTATAAAATATATGTTCTAACTCCCTTCAGACTTCCTGTGCACTCATGGACGCTCATGAAAAGAGAAGGCTATTGCGAATATATTATACTTGCTATTTACGAATGTAGTTTTATTGCTGTATAACTAATTTCGACACAAAATCATAAATGTTATTGAAACAACTTTGAAACTAAAAACACAATCCAAAATTAAACTGAACATTCAGTAATAATATCAAGAACATCTGCTATTTCGTAGATTTCACAACGTAGTAAATGTGATTCGGATTTATCGAGTAAATTCGGTAGCAAAAGTAATTTGCCGGCGGACATTTTCAGACATTTGGTACAGTTTGGCGAAACTAAAGCCGTGAGTTCGTTAGGCCTAATTCGATTAACATGTAATTGATTTTCGAATAATCCGGAGTAGGTATTGAGTTAATATCAATAGTTGATTATTGCATTTCTCGTTACCACTGATTGGTGGTTCACACACACACGTGGCGTGTTTACTAAGTTATGTATTATGATAAAGTAAATAAATATTATACATTCATGTCTTATTCATCTAGGATAGGCAGGTTTTTCAATATGATTTAAAAGGTCTCCTCCTAGAGCGTTACATCGTTTAGATTTTTATTAAATAAATACATATACACTGCCTGACCTAAATCTAGTATATTTATAGTCATTTATTCGACCGGGAATCGAATTCAGAACTTCTGTGGAACAGACTGGAATGCCATCAAAGTTAATACTATTAGGAAAGCTAAACTATACATCAATGTATATTTGCTTAGATTAACATGACAATGCATTTCTGTAGCAGCTTAACATACCGCAACTGTTAAATGCATATGTATGTAAGGTATATGCCTTAAAACCTAAGTATAATATATGTATGATGTATATATAAACCTCTAAGGACTGAGGATGCGTTATTTACACCACCTTCCCCTCAAATAGTTAAGCATAATGAACCAGCATTATCGTGATCATTATCTTGATTCCCTCACATGCATAATAGTCCGAAATTTAGACTTGCTATTAATAAGGGTTTACTTAGAAGTATAACTGCATGTTTTTAACTATATATTTTCATTACAGATCGCGTTCCCGGTCACGATCTCGATCCGTGACGCCGAGTAATTCTCCGCCGCCACCCCCTCCTCCCCCGCCGCCTCAGCCTCCTCACACTTTGCATCCGGATAATGCCTTGGGTAAGAAATACTTAAATTGCTAGTGGGATGCCCTGATGCAATTAAACAGAGGTCTTTAATAATTAGGTTCAACTAATTTGTTCATGTTGTTAAGCATTTTAGAATCGGCTTAAAACTTAAATATACCTACTTCATATTGGTCTTCTCAAACCGGTCTAACTGAGGCTCATGAGGAGAATGTTAAATATTAAATTTAAAAAAGTACCAATGAAGAAACGTAAGGAACTATAAAGCGATTAATTACAGCTTCCTTTTTAAAATTATTTCTAATATAAGTAAAAGATGTATTAATGTTTCAAACTTAACCTAACCTAATTTATTCCACGCTTCGTAATTAATACGAACCTTTAGGTAGTAAAATGTTATATGAAAATTAAAAACTACCTATTATAAAGGAACAAAATGGACTCACGTAATCTTGTAGTAATTTATGGGTGTGTACCTCTTCATTGAGATTAAGGACGTGACATTGTAGATGAATATATAGGAGCAAAAACATGCACTAAGTAAACTCTTCCACAACCAGGCCGCGGCGCCCTAGGAGCTGCAGGACGTCAGCTAAGTGACCACAGTAATAATCGTGAGTCTTCCCTTGATGACTCTGGAGTAGTTGATGATCACGATGATGGGGAGCACACATCAGATGACCAGGCTCCTCATGCCCATTCAATGCATCCGAGAAGGGCGCATATACACGCACCGCTCTTACCTCCTCAAACGTTAACATTGCCACTTCAGCCGCCATTGCCGACTACGCCTGTGCTTCAAATACAACAGGTTTGATTTTAAATTTAATTTATTATACTATATTTAAATGATTAGAAATTGTTCTGGGTCGCATGAACGAAGATTGGACAGCGTGTTTCTTCTATAAATATAAGTTAAAATCTATTCACAATGTAAATAATGGCAAAGAAAAACATGTTGTTTATTGGCAATATTCGATATTTAATAAAATTCTAGGAACCCCAAGTCAAAGAAAAACCTCAGAAGAATGGATCAAAGTCTGAAAGATCAGAGAAACCAAAGAAACAAGAAAAAGGCAGCATTCAAGAGAAATATCCTTTAAACCCTGACTATTTGAATCAAATCGTGGTATTAGGTAAAACATATTTCAATTCATTCTTTATATGCACAGCTTTTTACTGAAAATATAGGCAATAAAAAATATAAACTAACTAAATAAATACATTTCAATAGCACGTCCGCAAAGCACTATCTAAATTAAACAAAAAAAAAATGGAACAACATTTTATTAAATAAACTTAAATACCTACAGTTTAAATTAGCGAATCAAATTGCATGGTTTGGCGTTCTTATTAGATATTGATAAAATGAGCTGATTCTAAATTATTTACTATTTTCAATAATTCGCTTATTACTTCTTCTGCAAAACTCTAAAACTAATCCCACTTTATTTTTTAACTTTACAAGATTTTCTGCATATATTCTCGCTAACATATTCTTTGATCTAATACAATTTTAAACTGCATTTGTAAACATGTGAACTATCTTGAATTCCAAAATTCAATTTCTTTTTAGCACGTAATAATGATTTCAAGTCGGTAGCTTTATGAATTGTAAATTTAGCAATTTTCGAATTCTGCTTCGTACCCTAAACTGCCACATGCCTACTGCACAACGCCAGAGCATTACAGGAACATTCAAACAGTAACCACACCTAATTCGTAGACGCAAATGTTATCAGTAAATAAAACTCCTAAAAGAATAGTTGCAAATTGAAACAGAGGTTTTTAACACATTATAAAACGTACATAGTTGAGTTAATTAATTGAACCTGTTGTTTCTTGAGAATTTGTAATTACATTCACTATTAGTGAGTATTCGCCCGTGAGCGGGGCGGAAGCGCCTTGGTAAGCAATTTAAAACACTTGCAAATTTCGCTTCTACACTCATTAATATCGTCAGGGGCGGACTGGCCATACAAGCGAGCGCCCGACATCCCTCAAGCGGAAAAGACGAACATTAATGAGCTCAGTTTATTGGCAGCCACGCACAAATCTCATATGGGCAATTACGAGCAAAATTGCACTTACTTCACAGGTTAGTACAACAGAGTCAAGCTATCATCCCAGTCCACCCCTGTCCCACAGGAAGACTGCAGGTTGACTGCAATTTGTGCGGTGAATGCTCGCGTTATGCTATACCGGCTACTTTTACGGTTTTAATAAGAAATCACGCGCCAAGAACCATTGTTTTAGTTATTGTTTAATTTTCAATTTCATTTATAATTTTACAAGTTTAAGATATTCCAATGTTTAAGTAGCGGTTTGCAACCAAATAATTAATGTAATGCACCACGCGGCTTATATATAACTTACTTATCCGTGATTTTTAATAAGTCGAGTTCTTTTTGCAGAAACCTAATCATATTGTTGTATTTTCAATAGGATTAAGGGTTATAATAATGCGAGCTTTCAACATTACAAATTGTACAAAATTTCTACTAAATTCATCATTTCACTGCAACTACGCCAACAAATGCAAATACACAAGAATATGTTGGTTTCGAAACATCTATTGGCACAGAGGATTAACCGTGCATTTTTCTGAGTCCTTTCTAGACCAACTCTCCGCTTTAAAATGCATGTTATTTTAAAACAATTATAATTAGAAGATAGAGAATAGGAAATAAATTTTCGAATGATAAATTAATTAATGCTTATCAATTATGCTACTTGCTTTTGCTAAATCTTTACAATAATCTTTCCTATGTGTTGTTTCCTTATAGTTTTCGTCGTCAATTTTACTAATACGGTGGTTTTATGGCAGATGAACTGGTGGATCGAAATTGTGAATGCTGCGTAAGTTGCTGTATTGACTACGAAGGTTGGCTTCAATTCCAAAATTGCTTGAATGGAATCGTCAAAGATCCATTGTTCGAATTATTTATTACGACATGTATAGTTCTGAACACACTTTTTCTTGCGTTGGAGCATCATGGGATGAGTGAAAATGTTCGACAAGCTTTAGATATAGGGAATAAGGTAAACTATTATAATTATAGATTACTTTACTTGTAATTAATTCATAATTTAATTATAAAATAACAATTTATTCTATTACATAATTTAATTAAGAGTGGCAGGTAGTGAATGGTTAGTTAACCCAATATCCCAATCTGGGAATGTACCACTACTTTTAAGCTTTTAAGCCTGTGAAGTAGTTTATTCGCGATTCATACATTTCAGATCAGTATAGCGGAGATGACTTTTATCTACAAACATTTATTTTAGTAGCAGTTGCTTCCGTTCACTGTAGATTAAGAACAGGCTGAATGTAATCATATGCAAGCTATAAAAAATAATCCATTTTGTGTTCTCGTAAAAGAAATTAATTTCAAATTATATGTTCCAGGTGTTCACTTCAATATTTACATTAGAATGTATATTAAAAGTGATGGCGATGAGTAAGGATTTCTTCGCGTGCGGTTGGAATATATTCGATCTTATTATTGTGTCTGCCAGTCTACTTGACTTGATATTTGAATTAGTAGACGGATTGTCTGTGTTAAGGGGCCTTCGATTGGTGAGGCAAACTTAATATTTAAAACAAATGAAAACATACTGATATTTATTATTGACTTTTATTCTTACAATATACCTAACAAGATTCGCATTAGTATTAAATTACCCCCTAATCTCTGTTTGTAAATGCATAGATCAGTTGTTCCCAAAGTTGACTGTGTTCCGACACATCTAACAAAAATGTCCAATATTGACTGCTTAGATTATCCTACCTCTTGGCTGTCTTAGGAAAATGGGGGTATAAATATTAGTAATGCTCAGAGATTCCCTAGTAGCAAGTCGTGGAAGTACTTAATGTTGTCTTATTTGTTCTAATTGGAATGCCAAAATGAAAAAATAAGCGTTACCAATATGAATGAAGGACTGTACATTACAGTTTGGGGTCCACTCAATATACGCTCGCCCTTAGTTTGAGAACATCTGTTCTAGATAATTTCATATCAATAGTATTTTTTTATTTGCAGTTACGTGTGTTAAAATTGGCACAATCATGGACTACAATGAAAGTGTTATTGAGTATTATAATATCGACAATCGGTGCTCTTGGTAATTTGACGTTCGTGTTAGTTATAGTTATATATATATTTGCTGTTATCGGTATGCAATTGTTTTCAAAATCTTACACTCCTGATAAGTTTGATCCAGACCCAGTGCCTAGGTAAGTTTATACCATTATACATTTATTGCGATTATATTAGATGGAACAGACAGATTTAAAAAAGAAACTAAACAAAAGAATTCGAATAATTTAATTAAAATACATAAATACGAAGAATAATATTACAAAGAAATGATGATTTAATAAACCTCTAAATAATTAGTCCGCTGGGTCAATATAACTGCGTAATAACGTTGTTCCTGGTGCCTTCTCTAGTTTTTACATACTTAGAATATCTGTTCCATCTAGCTTAGCCTAACCTATATTTGCCTCAATGTAATAGCGAAATAGAGAGATAAATTAAACAGCATCCTAATATCTTTACATTAATCCATTTAACTCTCAGACATAAAGCCACGAACAAGTCCTTCGAGACAGAATTTAGTAACTCAGTAACTTTCTGGAGATCATTACGACTTGATACGTTATAAATATTCAATAGAACGGGAAAGATTCGGGCATTATCTTTTGTGTAGTTACTTATGACGTAGTAATTAAATAAAAACTTTTTATCTCGTGATTCTGTAGCCCAGGCGTGTTTTAACGCTTAGAGATTAAAGTTATTGCATAATATATGGATTATTTTGTAAATATAATTTAAAATCATAATCTGTAGTCTTATCATAGTCCATGATAGTTTGTATATCAATAATATTTATATTTTCAATAAAATAAATTAAAATATGCGCACACGCAATCTCTAGACTTATTTCTATTTACCTTTTTTGAGATTAAAATTTAACATATTTTATAAACTTAGGTGGAACTTCAACGATTTCTTTCATTCCTTCATGATGATATTTCGTATTCTTTGCGGAGAGTGGATCGAGCCTCTATGGGATTGCATGAGGGCTGAAAGTGTCACCGGAGCTGAGAGCTGCTTCTTCATATTTCTACCAGCTCTGGTTATGGGAAATTTTATGGTGCTCAACCTTTTCCTTGCTTTGCTACTGAACAGCTTTAATAGTGAGGAACTTAAGAATAAAAAAGAGGTAATTTTAAACTACATACTAAATTAGCTAAATACATATAAAGCTCTAACACTATACTAGAATATTCAATAAATATTAAGAATAAGTATTTGTTTCAACCTGGAATCGAACCCGGGACCTCTATGTAACTACTACACCATAGGCGCCCTGTTCTCAATAAGACATTAAAATAAGTCATTATTTTTGACTGAACTAAAATTATTTTCTTAAATTATATGTACAAAATGTTATAAATAATATTAACTTTAAAATTTTAGGAAGTAGGCGAAGATTCAAAATTAGCGAAAAGTTTCGATAGAATACGTTCAATAGTAAGAAAAAAAGGTTTCCTTGTATCAAGGAGTAAAGAGACTGAAAAAAAATCTAAATTAGAAGAACTAGTTAATGAATTTATGACACAACATCGAGCAATGAAAGAAAAATTACCACCTCCCGCGCCTGTTGTTAGCCCACAAGAAAGATATTCTACTTCGATACAAGAAACAGTACTCTTTCCACATGACAATATTTACAGTCATAGCTATCAAGAAGCTTTGAATAGGTAAGTTGTTCCTATACTCCTAGGACACCTCATAGTTGACGACAGAGATCAACCCTACACAGTGTAGATAATCAAACTGAATAGTACGTTCTTTAACTTTTCTAGACAAAACATCAAATCATCAACCATTCATTATCAAATATCCTCATTTTAAGTTTCTGAACTTAAGTAAACGTATTTTAATGTTTACTTATAATTTCAGGCCAGTATCTGGTTCAGATTTTTGTTTTCCCCAACTATACCAAACCGGAAACAATTTCAATCACGGCAGCCAAGAGACCCTGAAAGATGTTCGTGATTTAGCAATAGAACACAAAATTACTAGCATAAGGGAAGATTCGAAAGAAAATCTAGACGAAAGTTGTGATTTAAACGAGCAAATAGCTACACAGAGACTTTTAAACCAGATGTCTTCAGGCTACCACACGCAACCTTCAGAGTCTAAAGGTATAAATTTGACTTAAATATTTATCCAACTTTCCCATTTATGGCCGCTCTAGTTACGGAATACTTTAGATATACTTCTACAATGTTCATTATAAATATTTAAGTAGATTCCCTTTCAGATATTCCGGATGAGAATGAACGCTACGAAATGGCTCAATTTTCAAGTAGAACAACGCCTGAAAGATCTAGAATGATATTAGGCAGAGATCCACCAAATATCCTATGTAAAGAACCGGCTAGACGACCTGATGAAATTGAATTGAAGCATCCATGGCAAACTTTAGTTTCTTATGTAGACGAATTAACTATCGGTGGGAGGAAAAATTCACAGGGACAGTATATGGATTCGATGGGCAATTTTCCTGGGTTTGGTAAAAGTAAAGAGCCGAAAGTTCCTCAAGACTGCTATCCTCGACAATGCTATGATCAGTAAGTAATTTTTATAGTAATAGTAACATGTGACCGCATTCCACTTGAACATCAACCATTCCATGTGAAAACTATCCCAAAATGAAGTGCCAAATCGTTAATACTTAATAAGTAATTTTATTATTATGATTACTTTTTAGATGCCCATGTTGGGATTCATGTATTGAAACAAATATTGGTCAGCGCTGGATGTTCGTCAGAACTTTTGTTTTGAGATACGTCGACACACCGGCCTTTGAATGGTTCGTTTTAGTTCTAATTTTCGCGTCGAGCATAACTTTGTGTTTTGAAGACATACATCTTGAAAAGAATAAACCGCTGAAGAAAATATTATATTGGACTAATCTTGGTTTTTGTATGATATTTGTCATTGAGATGTTTTTGAAATGGATAGCGTTGGGGTTCTTCCGATATTTCACCAGTTTCTGGACGTTACTGGATTTTACTATTGTTTTTGTGAGTATATAAAAATCTAATACATAAAAGTTTAGATGGAGCTGAGGTTTTAGGAGTCTGTAAAACGAAGGATGTCATAAAATAATCTAAGTGTTATGTTCTAGAATTTTAATAGATTGTTTTTTCTGAACCAACTCGTATTGCATTTCCCTTTAATATATATGTATATTTATAATGATATTTAATTCCGCAGGTATCAGTATTTAGTTTATTAATAGAAGAAAATGAAAATTTAAAAGTATTAAGATCTTTGCGCACATTAAGAGCGCTGAGGCCATTAAGAGCTATATCACGATGGCAGGGAATGAGGATCGTCGTGAATGCCTTAATGTATGCGATACCCAGTATTTTTAATGTGCTGCTAGTCTGTTTGGTGTTTTGGTTAATATTTTCTATAATGGGTGTGCAGTTCTTTGGAGGGAAGTTCTTTAAATGCGTTGATGAGACTGGGGAGTTGTTGCCCTTAGAGGTATGCAATTAACGATTACATTTATTTAATATTTATTTCTCCACCTAAATTATTGATTACATAATATTAACATAATAAATTATTGCTGGCCCATGTTCACATAAGTCTTTAATAGGTAATATTCATAAATCTTATAGTATTTAAATATAGCTTTTATTTCCAGATAGTAAACGACAAATGGGAATGTTTTTACAATAATTTTTCGTGGATAAACTCAAAAATTTCCTTCGATCACGTCGGCATAGCGTATTTAGCTTTATTTCAAGTTGCCACATTTGAAGGTTGGATGGAAGTTATGGCTGATGCTGTTGACGCGAGGGGTGTTGATTTACAGCCAGCGAGAGAAGCTAATTTATATGCCTATATATATTTTGTTATATTTATTGTTTGTGGGTCGTTCTTCACGCTTAATCTGTTCATTGGAGTTATTATTGATAATTTTAATATGTTGAAGAAGAAAGTAAGTTGATTATCAAACTATTCTTAACTTTAGATATTTTAGTCTTTGTGCAATTTATGATAAACCTTTATATTTATTGATTGATTATTTAATATTATTTAGATATGGACAATGGCTACATTATATATTAACGATCAAATTACTAAATATCATGTAGCGTATGTTTACAAGTATAAAGCATAAGAAGCGTGTAACCGTATTAAACCACGTGACAGTGAATATATCAACGTAATAATGGATGTTGAGGCATCTCTTTATAGACTCATACAATTTGATAGAAAAATTACATGCAATAATTTTATAAATTAATTTTCATTTGTTTTAAATCGTGAATTTTAATTTACAGTATGAAGGTGGAGTTCTGGAGATGTTCTTAACGGAAAGCCAAAAACATTATTATACAGCAATGAAAAAACTTGGTAGAAAAAAACCTCAGAAAGTAATAAAAAGACCAAGAAATCAATTCTTAGCCATGTTCTATGATCTTTCTAATTCTAGAAGATTCGAGATTGCAATTTTTGTTCTGATCTTTCTGAATATGCTCACTATGGGCATTGAACATTATGATCAACCACATTCTGTGTTTTTTATTTTGGAAGTTAGTAATGCGTTCTTTACCACCGTTTTTGGATTAGGTAAGTTAAGAAACATATTGTTTATTTTTAATACAACATTTTCGATTCCAAACATTCAACTACATTGCCCGGTTTTATTAATTAATTAGATATATAAGAGGTAATATATAAATTTAATTTACAGAAGCCATAGTCAAAATAATCGGTCTCCGATATCACTATTTTACTGTGCCGTGGAATGTATTCGATTTCTTATTAGTTCTGGCTTCGATTCTTGGTATTCTGATGGAGGACATTATGATAGATTTGCCAATATCTCCGACGTTATTGCGAGTGGTACGCGTGTTTCGGATTGGGAGGATTTTAAGACTGATTAAGGTAATCATTTTATTAATAAACCATTGAGTTCAATATGCTAGAGAGGATAAGTCGAATGAAATCTGCGCGGATATCAAAACTGTGAAAACAAAAATATTTGACCATTTATAAATATATATAGTGGACGGACGTATGTAGATTGTACATTTTTCAGGCCGCTAAGGGAATTAGAAAATTACTGTTCGCTTTAGTAGTCTCCCTGCCGGCGCTCTTCAATATTGGGGCTCTACTTGCATTGATAACGTTCATTTACGCAATAATCGGAATGTCGGTGTTCGGACATGTAAAGGAACAAGGAGCTCTTGACGATTTGGTTAATTTTCAAACGTTTGGGAGAAGTATGCAGTTACTTTTTCGGTGAGAACGATTTTTTATTTAATAATATATTGGAGACAAAAGCCCGCTAAGATTGACTTATCAAAATAATTTTCCAGGTTAATGACGTCAGCAGGATGGAACGATGTTCTGGAATCCCTAATGATCCAACCACCAGATTGTGAAATAGGTGATCCCGGACAGCACAATGGGAACTGCGGGAGTCCACTTTTAGCCATAACTTACTTTACATCATTCATTATTATTAGTTATATGATAGTTATAAATATGTATATTGCTATAATTCTGGAGAACTTCAATCAGGCGCATCAGGAAGAAGAGATTGGTATTGTCGAAGATGATCTTGAGATGTTCTATATTAGATGGTCTAAGTAAGTCTTTCATTGATATTATATTATAATGTATACCAATAATCTGTTTACATTTACAATGAATATCTAAAAATATTTACCATAAGTATCCAAAAACCAATCTCTAATAACATCGTTTTGTTTACCCATACAATAATAGTAATAAGAAACTGCTATTTTTTATTAATATACAAAAATTAACTAATAAAAAGACTTTATGCGGCTTACTGTCACTTAAAACATCGGATTAAAGTAATAAAAATAAAGAAAGTATTTTTAAGCCGCATAAAGGAGTTAGTATCGCACTGTAGGTAAAGACTAGACAAAGAAGTGCTTGAATTAAAATTAATAATAGTTATTGTTCACTAATTAAATAAAAATCTTTTCCCTCAGATATGATCCTCATGCGACGCAATTTATAAGTTTCGCTCAACTATCAGATTTCATAGCTTCTCTCGATCCACCATTAGGAATCTCAAAGCCGAATACGGTGGCTCTAGTAAGCTTCAATCTGCCAATTGCAAGGGGCAACAAAATCCATTGTTTGGACATACTGCACGCATTAGTGAAACATGTGTTAGGACACGTGGAGGAGACGGACACATTCAGACAACTTCAAGAACAAATGGATATTAAGTTTAAAAAACAATTTCCTACCAGGAAAGAATTAGAAATTGTTTCCTCTACCAGAATATGGAAGAGAGAAGATAAAGCCGCGAGAACTGTTCAGCGTGCTTGGAGAGATTATATCAAGTAAGATTTATTTTTCTAACCTATCTTTATTTTACTAGATTCTATAAAGACCATGTAAGATTCCACTACACGCCATTAGATGTAAGCCCTTTTTATAGTTGCCATCTGACATTAAATTAGAAAGTAATCCATTGGCAAAGAAATGTATACAGGCAGTAGCCGCCTTCGTTATGCCGCCTTAAAGACACATCCAGATCTGTAACATCTCGTATATAGAATACAAGCGTACTAACTATAATTTTAAATAAGAAAACAAAAACCACATATAAAGTTTCTTTTTAAATTTGTCGATTATATTCCTAATATGTTATAATTAGTTTTTGGCACAATATTAGCAGTCACCGTAATAGGGTAACTTTTGTGTGAATGAACCTTATCGAATTCAAACTGACGTTTTCGTTAACTGTTTACAATTTGTATTCGACACACAGAATGACACTTTTTATAACTAAGAAATAGGTATACAATATAGATAGCTATTTATTAATATAAATTATGTAATTATCAGACCTCCACGTGGAAGGAAAGGGTATCAAAATAACATTAAATACTATGCACAACATTGACACTTGTACATATTATTAAATGCACGATCGATGTTTTATTACCTAAAAACCAATACCTAAATAGTACGACGCACTTTGTTTTAAATTTTAAAATTTAATTGTAACTAATTACATATTTAAAATTCATTAATTTTATGTTTTTATTTTAATAACAATTTCATCACCTTTTCTTCACTTCTGCTTAAGTGACGTTAAGGACACTAATTGCAAGCTTAGCTAAGTGTAGTTTGAAACTTTAAAAAATTAGGAAGAATTCAAAATCTAACAAGCAGAAATAAATGTCTTAGCTTATTACATTAGGGCACTAATGTATTGCAAACAATAATATTTTACAGTTAGGAATGTTTCAATAATTTTATTTAAAAAATTTTAGAAGAAAAAACCGCAGTCCATCAATGGAGGAGGAAAGTACAAAATGGTCTCCAGGTGGTGGGTGGGGTGGTAAATTAAGCGCCTTACTCCATGTTAGACGAAGTTCTCACGCCTCAAGTCGCAAATCCTCGAGGGCATCTGACGCTTCTGACTTAAGCGAATTAGGAGGTGCTTGGCTAAACTTGCCATTGCTTCTTTTGCCGGGAACTGGGGGACAAGAACAGGTACATTTTTAAGGGAAAGTACTGAATAGAGTTTTAGATGGAGGCTGCTGAGATCTACGATGAACTATCCCGGTGTCCCAATTTATACTCCCTTGCATCTGAGACTAGATCAGGAGTCTCCAAACTTTTCAGTCTAAATACCTAAATTTCAACACTAAATCCCAAAAACCAAGTTTTAGCTAGTTCATCTTACCAATCATTGAATTTGTTGAAATAATTCTATGGTCTAAATAGAACATATAAATGTTACATGTTAAATATCACAGATTGAAATAAGTAATACAGCGTTATTGTTTTCTAGGTTGAACCACCTCCAAGACGTCGTTCGGCTTATGGTCTACCCTTATTCTTAAGGCACCAAGACGCGATGGATGAAGATGGAGGCCCGAAACGAGCAGGTTCATATGTAATGTTTGGCTTTTTGTGTCTCTTCCTCTATTAGACTACAACCTTCTGTCAAAATTAGCGCATACTTTTAGTTCAATATCCATTTTTAATTAATCCCATTTTACCCAATACGTAATCCATTGTAAATATTATCCAAAACGCATGACTTATGTTTAAATTTATTATTTAAATGTGTACGCTTTTCTTTCTTGGCATAAGGTAAGTACAAGTCGTTTTCGCTATTTTTATTTCATATGCGGGTGATTAAAAATTTGTTACCTATAATTTACATTTATGTTTTATAATATAAATTAGAAAACAATTTTGTTTTTTCCTATGAATAAAAGGTTATTACTAAAAAATTAAGAATATATGGATACAGCAGCGAGTTGCATAACTAACGTTAAACAATACGGTAATAAGATCATTCACCGAAGTCGCCTTGATTTGAATAAGACAATCTACTATCTCTTTCTGTCATGTTTAACACAATGTTCAAAAATCATTAACCTATCTGTTATATAGTAATATATAAGGTACTTGTACTTTGTAAATAAAACGTTTTACATAGAAAAATATCATTTGTTTTTCACGAATGTCTTATAATAGAGTCTCTAGAAAAGAAATAAAAACAAATGCTTTTTAATCAGCCCATATATGAACTTCATCGTCACTCACGCTAACTTAGTACCTACTGTGTGTTTTCACTATTGGCTTACCGGTTTGCCAGACATTTTATAACTTTAGGCGGTGTGTGGTCACATGTCGGGTTTCTAACCATAAGCATAATATGGTAGAGAAAATATCAAATGTATAATAGCATATATCTGAGTTTATTCGCGAAAATTTAGCTTACTGTCTTAGTTTAATATTGTAATAAATAATGAAAACACATAGTCATCACATACTGGCATGACAATAACAGCAAAATGACATATTCTATAATTTCAACTGTTCCAGGATCCCTACGACTAACTTCACGTCGCAGTTCAGCTCGCCGTGCCACCTCGCCAGCCAGGGCTCGTACACCTTCACCGCATGCCAACAGTTCTGTCAGCATTCTTGTAACAGAAGCTTCGCCCGATGCAGGACCTAATTCCTCAGCGCCCTCTACCGTAGTTAAAGTTTTAGTTCACAGAGAAAGTGACGAGAAGCCCAGCTGATCCACGTCTAATGATGGGTCAATGACTCTGTGATTAAATATCGTTAATAGCTTTAATGATTAGAATTTTATGACCAATTCGTCTGACCCGTTTTAAAATTAAAAGGTTTTGCAGCGCACTACAGCTATCGTAGTTGCAGCGAGACTGAACATTGACTAGTCAGAAAATCTAGTTCAAATAGGATAGGATAGGTTCATCCCGACATTCTGCATATATATATAATTTTCTTAAAATAAGGTTTTTGTTATTAAATAATTAAAACGGGTTTAGCGGTCATTTCTAAAGGCGTAGTAGTTCTAAATCGTATTAGAAAGAAATTAGCTCGAATGATTACGGATTCGCTAGATGTAAGTACGACAGTACCTATAGAATTAGAGTTTTCTATAAGTGTCTGGATAAATTAATAAGAATTCTCTGCAGCTTTATAAAGTACTTAATAATCTCATTTTGTTCGAGAAGTAACGACCTAATAAAAAACATATAGTATATTAATAACTCGAAACAAAAATAGATGGTCGGTCTATTTTATTATATTCTAATAAATTTATTCTTTTTTAAAATTAAAATACAAATAAAACAGTGAATTTCAATTATTCGATATTTTATATGTACCATAACCGCTTTTAAAATTTATAAAAAAAAAACTGTCACTGATACGTCATTTATTTTAGTTTCGCGCTTAATTAGGGAATAATTGTAAATATTATTTATAAATATTTAAAAAGTTGATTAAAAATTTGAGATTTACTCTCAAAGAAGGTTGTAACTAAATTAAAAAATTGTTATTATGTAAATAATTGTTTAGATGTGATTGACTGAACTAATAATGTAACAGAAAAGTAGAAATAAACGAAAATCAAATAGGAAACCTGAAATGCAGCAATTTACATCATTATTTCAAATTACTTCAGTCAATACGATACATTTACAAATCCAAAATTATTTATTAGATAATATGGAAAGATTATCGTAAATGTTGCTAGGCGGGTATGCCGATTTGCCTTCGACTTTAGGATGCGATGTAAAAACGAAATAGTCGCTAAAAGAAGACAATAGTGCCTCTTGATCTATTAATTACCAAATAATTATTCATCCTGATAACATTCGTTCGCTAATTTAATCTTAACTGTTTCCTTTGCTATTTTTCCTTGTGATAAAATCACTGATCTCGTAAATTAATTAATTATAGAATTATTTGTTATAAAAGACAATATTCATTATTAGGCAATTTGTAGATACATATTATGCAAAGGCTTTTTGGCCCCAGAATTAAATACGCTTTTTAATAAGCTTATTGTAATACTTAGCTTTGTTATAATTCAATTTCATTTATTTATATAAAAATAACAGGATATATAGAAATAATTTAGATAATAACAGTATTAAAATTGACATGATGGCAATACAATATGATCTTATTAGTAATAGACAATTTATATTCTTTTTTTGAATACATGTGAAGATTATAAACGCAGCTAATCAACCGCTTTCCCATAGGATGTTTCTGTCAAAACGATTGTGCACAAAGGGCCCGTCCATTTGTTTGTTATAGCTTGTATGTAATTATTAGTAGAAAAAGCTTACATACCTAAATATTTATATAATGAAGCGTTTTTTTTTCTTCTTTATTTATTATTATGGTATTATTATTGTAATAGCAATTTCGCTGTTGTTTAGTTACATTTCTGCCTTAAGATTAAAATTTATTACAATTTAAATAATAATGTACTTACTTCTTCAAGTAAAATTTTGCAATAGTATATTTGAAACCCCAATGATTGTAGTGTTAGTTTATGAGTTGAAAATGGACCAAAATATATGTTTTTTCCTATGTGACAAATTAATTACATCGACGTAAGCCCCATCCCGACCTTGACCAAAACCCCATTTTTATATGTTTAAAACAAATTTTTTTAAAACTTTTCGAGTGCTATTTTCAAAGGTATTAATTCTAAATTTTAGATTCAAATAAATCGTGTTTATATCTACTCTTTGTACTTAATCGCTTAACGAAATAAATTTTACACGTAACCGCTTCTTAATATTTCACGCAAATCTATTTAACTTACCTATAATATGACGATTTACATTGGTCGTTAGGTGCGGGGGATTTCTAAGACTTGCCGCAAAGCTCGCCTTCATCTAAACTTCTTGGTAGATAGTGAAGGACCACGGATTATATGAACATGTTTATTAGCTGTTAATCCGAATCAGAACTCCCCGCAGGCGCATTATTATTAGTAGTTATAGAAATGAGCTAAATATGTAGGTACAGCCTTATAACTATATATATATTTTAGCCATATTTTCTCTCTTTCATTACCGATATGTGGGATAGAGACAAAATATAAAAACTTAAACATTAAGATTTCTGCAGCGGGTTTAATATATTCTAAATTAATTATTCTAACGTAATTATAACTGTTGATTAATTATTATTATCTATTATGTAAATAAATTAAGATGCAATAATTTTTTTCGTAATATTTAGAATTAAGTTTCGGAGATTGGTAGAGTAATGACTTTAATGTACAATGTACATGTAAAACAAAATGTAGTTAGATCAATTACCTATTTAATGCAATCCATTGGATGGTTAATACGCAGAATCATATAGAAATATAAGCTCTTTTATTTCCACAGCAAATATATTTTTTAACTATCTTCGAACATTGAGACTCCATGGTTATATTCAACCACTACATGCTATTTTGAATTCACCTTGTTTCATTGTAGTTATGCCCCATGGTTTCTCATGCATTAAAAACATAGGCTAATGTTGCTCCAAATTCAAGTCTGATTCTAGGAACTTTAAAATCAAAACCATGGTTCATTTGAAGGAAGATCGCTATCTGATATAGTGTTATTTTTAGTCATTGATCTGGTAGGAAACATTACTTAAAATACCTTTCCAGTAAACAAAGCATATAATGCAAAGCAATTATTCTAATCAGACTTGCTTTCTGAGAACAAAAACATTAATCCAACTAGATGGCAGTGTTTTTCTTTTGTTTTATACTGTTTTTTTTTTATATAAGTAGAACAAATATTTACTAATATGACTGCGTATTAAACTTAATTCTATGCATGTGGTTGATGATTGTGAATTTGTAATAGATTCTCATGTATAATATGTAAATAACGTAAGTGAAAAACCTGCGAGTTATAATTTTTCTTCCGAGGTACAAATATAAAAGTAACCATGTTGAAAATTATGAATAAATGAAAATAATAGAAGTAAAATAGTTTTATTTTAAAATTTGTGTAGCCGTGTAGTGTAGTCTATCACTGGAGAAGGGACAAGAAAATTTTAAAGTAATCAAAATTAAGAATAAAATTACTATTTATTTTAGTTCAAAATTAACTATTGTCTAATATAAATCTAGTATAAATTATGGTAAACAAAAAAACATGTCTCTAAACATTTGAATTTGAGAAACTATACAAACATTGGTTTTATGTTAAATTCTGACCAATATGCATGACTAATAAAAAACATGAAGGCGTTTCTAACATGAAATATCCAAACTGAATAGCAAAGAGAGACAAAAGATAGCAATTTTCACCCCTTTAAAGAAATGACTATAATTTTCTTTTTCTAGCTGCTTCAGGACTGTTACAGTGTAACCTGCTGCTTTACATTGACTTTTAGGTCACTGTATACTTGTGCTGTGCTGATGCTATTAAAACATTGAAGTAAACTTGCCAAAGAACTATATATATTTATAATTTAAACTATTAAAACATTAATATTTGAACTACTTTGTCGAAACACGAGTACGGCGATTCCATGAGAAGTTGTTTCCATAACTTTTCGGTTTAACATCTTTCTCGGTTTTGCCGACATCTAAAAACCACGTCCAACCATTCTTCTCACAATGTTCAATAGCTTCATCTGGGGACTTAAATTCCACCTTCAAGTTGGACAAAGGATCTCCTGTGGATGACCACCCCATAAGAGGGTTCTCCCAACGTTGACGGGTATCAAATTCCATTTGCCAATGATTAATATTGTCTGTGCCACTCTGCATTGCATTTTTAGTGGGCTGATAGATGCGCACTCTGCGGGTCTTTATATGTTCTTCTGGGACACCATTAATAGGGGACATGTCAACCTAAAAATATTTTATTTATTTGTAAAAGTATCACATAATTAAAAACAAAGCTTGGCTTTAGTTGAGAACCCCAATACTGTATGAATAACGAAAAGGTTAGGTTAGAGTTAGCTCTATATTAAGTACGACGACCGCAACAGCGTCAACTAATGCGTTACCAAAAACAATAATACACTTAATATTAAACATAATTCCTACCTTAGTTGGTACAGTGATACTAGATTCCAAAGCCTCTTTGGTTTTTAATTCCTCAGGGAGCATAAGCGCATGTTTGTTGTCAATTTTAGGTGCTTCACGACGATTTACTGCATCTTTGAAAACAGCGCTGGATGTTGAGAACGCTGGTAAAGATCTAGAATTAAAAATTATTATCACTAATCATAAACAATAGAAACATAATACACAACGAACGAGAAAATACCTTGATAGAGCTACATTAGAAAGATTTGTTGAACGTGATATTATTTTCAACATCTTTGTTTTATTTATCCCTAAAATACTTATGTGATTATTCAATCGGTTGAATTCTCAGCTGGGACAAAAGTACGTAGAGCGATCTGACAGATTATGACAACAGTTTTCGTCATAAATACGAACCAGAAGCAGAATATAATTTAAAATTTAAAAAATATATATTTATCGGTATGTATTAAACAAAAATTGTCAACGAATGATCTATCTTCAAAAACATTATTTCTTATTTATAATATAATATAGAATTTCAAAACTGGATTATTTGAACGCATTGATGTGATGACATCCAACAATACATTTTTAGGGTTCAGTTTTAATTCTTTTCTTACTGATGTGAGCGACAACAGTTTAGTTTTTCAATACTATTGAATTATTTATTAATAATTCAGAATATTGCTTACATATTTTATAGATTAATACAGAATGCATGGTTTGCTGTTTATCGTCTTTGTTATATTTAATACTATTTTACCCGTTGATAAATACACGGAACCCAAATATACAAATATACTTCCATCATACGTCCTTTTCCTTACACTTTATCTGTCAAAATATCTCGTAATTTTAGATCTCTTGTAAGTTGTGTGGTAATATATGGTATCCCTTGTCGTTTATTATTTGAAAGTGTAATCGAAGGAAGAACCCTGGGTTTTAGTTGAGATTCAAGTGATTAGTTTATTTATAAAAGATATAAGTCTGCTTCAAACGTAAATGATGATCTATAAAGCTTGTGCCGGTAACGATTTCTTTCCCATTTTTTTTATAATGTAAAGGTAATTATATTTTATTAATACATTGCTCATTTTTAAATCCTTTTATATTATATCTCAAATTAAAGGTGTTTCTCGAATATGTGGCATACATGCGCAGTCGAACTTAATCTCTGGACAAAATCTGTAATAAAATATAAGACCTAAAAGATCTATGAACATTCATTAAAATTATGACCACTTTTCAAATAACCCCTTCATATTACTAAAATTTAGGTTTCAAATATACATTTCAATTTTATTAAGCTCATATGCCCTTGAAGAGAGAGAGAGAGAGAGAGAGAGAGAGAGAGAAAGATATAGTAGCGGAAGTGAATGGCAAAGAAATGGCTTTTTCGTTTGATATCAGGCTTTAATTATAGTCTTATATAAAGAAAACAAATAAAAAACAGTATTAAACTAACTTAGAATAGATGATTGCTTTTTATTTAAATAAAAAATAATATAAACAAAAATTTTGTAGAATTGGCAATTTTCTTGCCTTACTTATTATTTTAAAAAGTTGGTTGATGTTAATTAGGAAAAATATTAAATAAATAATTAATCTCTTTTCCAGGTTGTACACGACATCATTATGTGCCAATAAGAGTGAAATAAAGTAGCCCCTTCCCATAGGGGCATTGTTTTGAAATTAGAATAAGATTTTTTTATATTTTTTTAATCATGAGCGAGGCTGTAGATAGAGATTGTACAAGGCTGTGTAGGTCTGAGCGACATGCAATTGAAATAACAGGTGCCATAACAAAAAGAGCTGTTACAGATGAAGCTTTAGCTAGTTTTCTAAGAAAAATATGTTGGAACTTCAATCAAGTTTTTGATGATGAGGTAAAAAAATTGTCCTATACTATTAGCCTATGGAAGTTGTTATTATTTTTTCTTTTAAAATTAAGCATGAACTTAGCTTATACTAAGCTACTGGGATTGTTTTTTGTCATTACAATTTTCAACATGAAAAATATAATGCAATAGTTTATAATTTTAGTTATGATAAACAAGATTTGTGGGAACCATTTAACGTTAAAAAAGGTTACAGAATGTGTAATATCTTGCAACAACTGATTGTCTAATTAAAGTATATTATTAACCACCAAGTAACCTAAATATCTGACTCAGTGACAACTCCTTTTTATTCCTATGCAGGCAGTGCTTAAGATTTGAAGCCATGACACATAAATAAAATATATGTTGCAGGGTCGGTCAGCTTTACACATGGCAGCATCTCAAGGTCGTGTCAAATTGTTGGAATGGTTGGTTCGTAATTCACCAAAAAGTGTGGTGAACAGCCGAGACAAGGAATCTGGGTATACAGCACTACATCGAAGTGTATTTTATGGGCAAATTGCTGCCACTGTTAAGTTGATTGAGTTAGGTGAGATGATTATTGACACAAAACATAATACTGTGATAATGTTACTATAAAATATATATGTATATAACATAGTGTATGTTTTTCACATTTTTAAAAATCTTCTGAACAAACATTTTATTATAAAACAAAATATTTCTTAATTCTATTATTTATTTAATTCACTTAGGTATAACCATTCTTCATAAACATGTATGTATTTAATACTATGCAAATAATATGTATGTATATATTATTATTTATTATTTTATGTAATGTATGTATTGTGTATATTTAGTTATTATTTTCTTTTCATTGCACCAAATATCACCACTCACACGGACAAAGGTTAGCTGGTAGATAATGCAGACGACATTAACCCTTAAATGGACAATGTTGTTTTTAAACAACACTCACATTATTGCAAAAAAAGTATAGTAAATTCATGTCTAGAGGACAATGTTGTTTTTAAACAACACTCACATTATTGCAAAAAAAAAGTATAGTAAATTCATGTCTAGATTTTTTTACTCATTTTTCCTAGATAGTAATACATGTCTATTACACAAATATATTTTTTTAAAACGTGAAACAAAAATCGTCCATTTAAGGGTTAAGTTCGCCTATGTAAAAAAAAATTACTATTTTTTTGCAATAAAGAATTTATTTATTTATGTGTTAGTATGTGTATTAATTTATATCAATATTTGCTTTAACCTAGAATCAAACCTGCAATCTTTGCTAACAGGCTAATTAATTCGCTATCAAGGCCAACAATAACTGAAGTAAAATAGTGTGATGGAAAAGAAAATTAAAAAATCGTGTTCATTAAATGTATGTATTTAGGAAACCACTTGTTCAAATATTTCTTTTGTTTTCAGGTGTTTACACTGAAGTAATTGATAATGATGGTTTGAAGCCATTAGAGTTGGCAACTTTGGACCATAATTATTTGTATCGCTTTTGTGATAGAAAGGTATTTATAATATTGAAAATTTACTAAGTAATAGATAGACTTATTAGCCAATGTTCTATACTTTCTGATTATCTCCGTATGTTAAATTGTAATAAAGAAATAGCTCACATATTAATTATAAAAAGCTCTATGTGGTTGCAATTGTATTTGCTTTAGCATAACATCAGGTGTGGTGCATTCGGTTATCTGACTGCTATGAAACAAATTCATCATTGATTCAAAATTAAATTCATTAAGTTAAATAAATTCTTTATTGCAAAAAAAAATTCACATAGGTGAGCTTAATGCCGTCGGCATTATCTACCAGCTAACCTTTGTTGGTGTGAGTTATATAGTATAGTTAAAACTGAAGAAATGCGGTAGGCAAATTGATAATAGTTATTTGCCCGGTCTGTTGTTACGTAGTCTATTTTAGAATCAGCCTAAAAGTAGCCTGGTGTTATGAAAGGGAGTATTGACAGTGCATACTCCTCAAGCTGGTATAGCAAAATTGAAGCCCGCATACATTTCTCTCCAATTGTATGAAGTGTTGTCGAATTTTTAAAGTTAAACCTTCATATAAATTAGTACAAACCTAACTTGTAATGTTTCCATTTAAAGATAAATCCAGAAGAAACGTGGGAGCCTTGTGAGGTATATGTGTGGGGCATTAATGCTAACTATACGTTAGGTACGGGTGAACGACAAAGGAGGACTCCAGATATATTGCAGTTCTTTAATAGAGGAAACATGTCTGTTAGACAGGTAAATTAATTATAATAAATAGTTTTTATAGTGAACTTCTTGCTTCATTGAAGGTTCTACCACTTCAGTCTTTTTTTTATTCTTAGGTATCTTTTCAGTATATTTCTGCTAATGTTGAATATAATAGAATTTGACCCAACAAGAAATAATAAAATACTATAATTGACTCATAATCATCAATCATAATCTTAATCATTCTCGTGTGTAAAAAAAATATTTATAATTAAAAATATAATTTAAAATAAAACCTGTAGACTAGCAAATGTTTCTGGAAAAAAATGAAAATAATTATTGAGCGAGCTGTATGGTCTATAATCCCTTTGTCTTGAATAAATCAATTACTAAAACAATAAAAATGAAAGTTCTTGTATGGGCTCGATCTCTTTGCCTTAAAATAAAACAAAAAAATGAAAGTTAGTGTCAAAAAAAATTTGCGCTCGAAATTTGTTTACAATTTTTATTTAAAATGCATAGAACAGCTTTACCTCGTACTTGTTTAGGTTTTGCGAATATACTTCTCTTTATTTTTGGATTTATTGGCTGCAGTACTTGTGTCTGGTGCTCAATTAACATGGAATACTTTAAAACGACGTTTATAACTAAATTAGCTGATTTTGTTAATTTAAAGTTATTTTTTACACCAATAGGCTATATATTGATACCTATTTTTGTTTTTACAATGTTCACGTCGTGCTGCGGAATATTAGGTGCGGCCTGTAAGATACGATGTGCCGTCAAAACCTATGTTCTTTTAATAACTGTAGCCATGTTTATTGCTTTCTGGATTACACTTGTTACTGTTTATAATATTTATACTGAAAATCGAATTATGTTTATTTATTTACAAAACTATATAAAACATTATTATGGTAATGAAAGTGATTTTATCACCATTCTATGGAATTATGTAATGATAAACTATCAATGTTGTGGTGTTGAAAGTTTTGCAGATTTCACTAATTCTACTTGGAAAGAGTTTAATAAGGAAAAACAATTTCCAATCGAATGTTGTATTCGACGTAACGAGACCGCATTTCTTTACTACAATTGCCCAATAGGAGAGAATTCTCATTTGTTTTCCCACAAATATGGTTGCTTTTTGGCTCTAAAAAGATCTATTGATAATAATAAAATTCAATATAGTTGTTACGTAATTGCGGTCTTTATTGTTTATACTATAACTGTGTTATTTGCTTATAGTATTATTAGAGGGAGGCTGTGGTTTAATTCTTTGGCGAGAATCACTAAATTGTGTAATAGAAGTCAAATTGAAGATAGCTCGAGTGAAATTCATTCCTTAGAAAGTATGTTTGTAGAAGAAGCTCCAAGGAAAATAATCAAAATTGTTTCTGCGGTTAATCCGTTTCTGACATACAAAATGGAACCATTCATGTGTGGAGATGATATGAGGTTTTATTATCGTAACAGACCTTGAAATAAACATGTTTATGCACTATTTATTTTATTTTATGTTTTATACTCTGCTGACCTTACTTCAATCTATTACATATAAAAGCGAAAGGTCAACTCATCACGAAATATAAAAAACCGTTTGACATACAAAGATAAAATTTAGCAGAGAGGTAGTATATGGTAGATGTCCGCTAAGAACGGATTTTGCGACAGGAGACTTGGCGGTCGTCGTTGAAATATGAAAGATCATTAAATACACTAACGAAGTCACTGGCAACAGCTAGTTTATGGTAAAATCGCTTTTTGATCAAGTAATAATTTTATAATGACTTTAACAGTTCATAGTTGTTGGTTGACAATAAATATACATATTAACTAATATAAACGATTTACACTTTGGTTTAGTTAGTCCATTGTCAGTCTTGTCACAACCTTCAAAACGTCTAAGCCGCTAAAATACTGCAAAAAATATACCAAAGGGCGGTTAAAGGTTATAAATCCAACTAATTATTACATAAATATATATACAGTTTTTTATAATTATATTATGTTCAACGATAAATTATGTTCAACGATAATCTTGGAGATCACATACTTTACTAGTATTTTTATGGAGTCTAATTTAAACTTAACAGGTGTGTCTTGGGAAATTCCACACGGTGTTTGTGACATCCACTGGTAAAGCATGGGCTTGTGGTCAAATTGGGAGGGCTGGTGCCTGCGAAGAAACAACAATAGAGCCGAAAGAAATACAGTTGCCTGCGCCATGCTTCGCCGCCGCTGTCATGTTAGATTCAACTGTGTTTTGGTTGCAAAATAATATTGTAAGTAGTCTTACAGAGGAAACTAAAATTTGTTATGTAACATATTTAATAGTGCTGTGCTATTAAATTGTCAGCCCTATTTCCTAAATCAGTGATACTCAACCTTTTTTTTGTTGCGACACACTTAACGATTTCAATATTTGGCGGCATACAAAATAATAATAATGATACACTTGATGAGAAATTTGAGCTTTATATATTACTAAATAAACTTTGGCGGCACACAAAAGTGCCTCGGCACAGTGGTTGAGTGATTTACATACATAAGACTATGAAACATGCGGCTTAACCAACCTCAAGTTAATTTATAAATAAATAGGTTTGTCACATTTTTATTCATTTGTTATTTATTATTTCAGTTTATCGAATATGCATTAAACAAAGAGAACTCGATTACTCCAACCAAAACTAAAAAAGCATTGTCTTCGATGTTGACGCCGAAGCATATGTTAAAATTGGCTGAACCACTCGGAATGTGTACTTCCAGAGTGCATGGTGTTATTTGGGCGTCTGACGCTGTTTACACTTGGGGACAAAATAACGGCCAATTGGGTCATTCGCACCAAGATAAATACGTAGTGGCACCACTAAAGGTTTTCTTTGATTTTTCTATTTTTAATTCTTATTATTAAACTTATCTCTCTCCTTCTGAATAATATCTGTAAATAATAATTTTATTTATATGTATGTACATTATCTATTTAATTTATTTTATTTATTGCTTTATATTTATGTCTTAGGCATAAAAATAGAATCATCCTAAAATTCATTACCCGCTACTAACACTGTTTCACCTATAATAAATTATTTATCTGGAAGAAATTACTTTTAGTGATAAGATCGCCAATTGCCCTAAGTTTTATGTATTTAATATTATTATCATTTTATTAAAGCAAATTGAAGTTGTCGTTTGTTCTAGGCCTCAATAATGCATATAAAAGTGCCAGCTCTAGCTGCAGTAAGTGATGCCGCTACAGCTATTTATGCTAATTCGGAAGTGATTCTTTTGCATAAATATATAAGCAGAAAAATTATTTCTTGGTAAGACAAAGTTCTATTTCTTTAGTGTTCTATGAAGTTATTCGCGAACATGAATCAATTAATTTAGAATACTTTTTCAATTATATTGATGTTTTATTTAAATCAGTTCTCGTTGGTTGTTCTCTGATTAAAATGTTCTTCGTATATGGTTTAAATTTCAGGGTACCAGGCATAAAGCAACTTTGTGTTGACTCGAAAATAGACGAAAATGGCACCTATTCCCGCGTTACAATACTCTTGTTGACAAAGGATGGCCATCTGGAATTGTGGCGAGATGGATTTGCTAGAAATACTTTGTATGTAATAAATTTACTTTTGTTGCTTATGCTCAGTCGGCAATCTTCAAATGGACACAGATTGGTCTTTGAACAAGAAACAATCATTAGAAAGGGATAACTATATTTATATCGTGTCGCCTGCGTTCATGTGTCAAAGTTGAGGCTTGTGTGAAAGGGAGGCAGATAACCCCTTTGTCGTTCGCGACACCACGATCGTTTCTCTTTCTATCGCTTACGCGTACTAAAAACTGTATCCATTTGAAAATCGCCTTGTGTACTTTTCTTATTACATTATAATAAATAAATAAACAAATTATATAATGACTATATTCCATAAAATCCTCAGGCTGGGTTTCCGTCGTAACCATCAACTAATAGTAAACCATGCGGCATTTGTGAACGAGCTTATATATTTCACAACGACCAATGGGGAAGTGTTCACTGGTGTAATGCCACGGAAAAACTCCAATGAAGAGGAGGACTACAGAAGAAAATTAAGGCACACCCATTTTGATACACAAAGGACCTTCTGTGTTGTTAAAACTACCCGTATAGCCAATTTACATCGCGGCATGTCTATAAATGTCGATTATGAGGGGCTGAATTTTGCTTGTGTGCAGGTAGGTCCAGATTTATATTTATTTATTTTGCCTACCTACAAAATATCATTAATACACATTTTACTGATATTAACCTTTTTTTCTTTCCTTTTACACTATTGCACGACACACGTGGTTGGACAACGAGATAAGTCACACAGTGTTACCAGCTTGAATATAATGTAATAATACCAACAAAAAGTAAAGAAACTAACAATTGTATAGGAGTGCTGTATTACAAAATACTATACTAAGACAACTATAATTTTAAATAATAATAAAAATATGTGGCCTTACCAATTATTGCTAGATATAGCAGTTCTGTTGTTACCATAAGTATTAAAATGAAACCTAATGTTCTGTATGCAACCCACAAACGTCTGTTTTGGTAGCAAGATAGTGCTAAATGTATTTCATTACAGGTCAAACCGACGTGTGGCATGAAATTCATTCCACAAATTTCCCCATCGCGAATTTATGAAGATTTGCTAGATTTCCTCGAGAACGCCTCAGTGGACGATCTGCTCCATGATGTCACATTTAAGGTTTTATATATAATTTGATAAGAATTCCTTCTCTCTGAGTATTGAATTATATTTTTAATTGTATAAAATATATAATTCTTGTGTATATAGTCGGCATATTCGACGTGTCAAAAATTAATTTTAAACAACTAACAAAAGGTTGATTTAATTTCAGATTGGTTCAAGACTCTTTCCTGCCCACATGTTTATAATAGCAACAAAAAGTGAGCCATTACACGAGTTATATTTAGCAAAGAAAAGGAGATTGAAAGACCACGAGTCGCATGCGCCAGTAATAGAACTGTTTGGCATACACCCGGAAGTATTTGATCGCATCTTAAAGTATATTTATGGTGGTACTTGTGACGTTTTGTGTCCGGGCGAATGTAGTTTGAAGATAAAAAGGGAGAATACGAAGATAGAGGATGACTGTATTGAAGGTGATGAGGTTTTGGGTGAGTTTGTTGTTGGTGATGTATCTGAAGTCTTGGCGAAGACGCCTGACCTGATATACACATTTCCTTATTGTAGGCATTATACTCGCTCATAGCTCTTGTTGCAGAGTTAAATGAAGTTTAAGACATTTATTTCCTCAAAAAGAATTACATAAATTCAATTAATTGAGATAAAAAAATATAAATAAACATAACATAAATAGACTAAATATATCTTATTATACTAGAATATTGACAAGACCATCACAAGGCACTCAAACCCATTATATGCTTTTTTAATTCATATTTAAATTTAATAATATTTCTAATATTAGTTATATTATTCATTATAGACCTGCGCTCCTTTCACCATAACACTTCTTTTTCCATAGCTAGTTCTAGCTCCCAGGATTAAATAATATATTAATACACGAATTTGTATTTATATTAAAATTGCTAATCATAATCATACGTCATGCCTTAAGTGTTGCCCTTCTAAAAATAACATTAACTTATTTCAATACTAGCAACAATTAACTTCACATTTAAAATTACTGTTAATGTCAAACTGTATATACTAAAATGAAGCCTGGACTTTGTATTACAATTTAAAATTCATTCTAATTTAAAATTATAAATCAATATAAAGGATATTATTTTTAATCTTACAGAGAACTCTGAAGAGGTAGCGTTATCATCGATGAGTAAAAATATGAGGAAACGTGCTAGGAATAAACAGAAAAATTTGGAAATGATGGACTTGTATTACGATCCAGTGATGTTAATGAAGAGGGCGGCATCAGATCTCTGCATTAGATCATTAGAATGGAAGTTACAAGGGGTTTTGTAAGTCCTAAGTATAATAAACTACTTGTTCAAGTAAAAATAGTTCTGTCACATAGTCTACTAGTGGATAAAAATGCATTCAATCCAAACAGTTCTAAAATTATTATTATTTTCGCAGTTATAATTACCAAGATGGCCAAATATGTAGTAAAGTAAATGAGCAGCCTCTTGAGAAAGATCTCGGTTTTGAGCGGGATTATTTTATGGAGCTTGTCGACACGAGTGTGTGCTCGAAAGAGGGGCACGAGATACCAGTGCACAAATGTGTTTTGGCTGCAAGGTTGCAATACTTCAACTCTATGTTCACTTATGCTTATAGAGAGGTAATTGGGTTTGTTGTTTTATAATAGTTTAGTGTATAATAAATTCCAAAATAAAAAAAATATCAGGGTAAGAACAACATAGATGCCTGACCTGAATCAAATACCTACATCTTTTTAAACTAATATCATATTTGCTTCAACCGGGCATCGAACCTAGATCAAACTGGTGTGCTATAGAAGCATTCAAGTTCAATTAAGAGTTCTTGTGACGTAATTTTGCTCCTGGTGTCTTTTACCAGATGTTCTCTTATGCCTATACGTTTCAGTGCCTAAAAGATAATTTCAATATGATGATAAAGTGTAAAACAATTTCCTTATTTTGTTTTATTGCTATTAATCAACGTTGATAAAAATAATATTTATAATAGTATTTTTTTTTTCAGAGTAAATCACAATCCATAATAAATTTACCAATTAGTTACAATATATTAGTTATCATCATAAACTTTATTTACTTCGACGTTTGTCCGGAAGTCCAACAATCTGAGAGTATTGATTTTGTGTGCAGTGTCCTCATAGCGGCCGACCAGTTTATTGTACAAAGATTGTTAGAAATGTGCGAAGTGGCATTATCAGATATGGTGACAGTGAAAAACTGCGCAGATATTTTACAATTTGCTCAAACTTACAACGCTGTACAATTAAAAAAATACTGTATGGCATTCATATGTTTTAATCTTTGTCAGTTATTGGAGAATCGATCATTGAACGGTTTAGACGATTCGTTGTTAAAAGACGTAACTACATTCTATTCTACACTAAATCCTGAAATGTCATACAGAGTTATAACGCCATTTTCTTTTGCCACATCTGATGATGTAATAAATGAGGCTCATAATAGCCATCCAGTTGATCTGAATTCAGTTGACGAGGATCTGCTGCTGCCGTTTGACTTCCCGAAGATAGAATTCGAGAAAGTGAAAAAGAAGAAAGATAAGAAAAAGGGCGAGACAGAAAATGACAAAAGTAAAGCTAGTAATGCTAGTAGCAACGATTCTGTTTCAAACCAATCCATTGACTCTGAACCAATTGTTAAAGAACTATCATCAAAGAAAACAGAAAAAAAGGAAGAAAAATGGATCGAAATACCTACAGCTCAGCAAAAACTTCTACAAGCTCGTCTTAAAGCTATAAACAGTGCTAGAGACATTCAAAACGAGACACAAACCGAATCTTATGTTAAACTTGCTCGGAACTCAGATACATCTGCTTCAAGATCATCCACGTCGCCTACAGAATCTCAAGTTGTTTCTCCAAAATCATCACAGGGTAATATAACAATAAGCCATATAGGCCCGAAGCTATCTCAAAAGCAAAGGAAGAAGTTGGCTTCGCAAAGTGATTCACAAGATGTAAATGGTTTTAGTAAGTTGTCTTTGGACAGTCCTCCAACTCCTAAGAACCCGTGGAAACTGCCAGAACAACCACTACCTGGTTGTAGTTCTGATTTTAGCCCTAAAGCTAAAACGTTACAATTCAATGAAATTTTAGCTGATCAGAAGAAACAAAAAGATGATTCTGCTAGGATTATGACTAAACCTTTGCATTTAACTCAGGTAATATAATGTTCCATTTTATTTCAATTTAATTTTTTTATATTTATGTACTTTGGTTTCTCATCACAAAATCTATGAACACTAGTTGGTATTAGTATTACATAAAGTATTGCTTCGAACTGTCAAAGTGACATCTCATCTCATCTCATCTGTTTATGATCTTTGTCATTAATGGATTTGATTGGTGATACTACTATCCTAGTATATGCATATTAGAAATTACAAGCAGCAATATATTCGTTATATTATTTACCTAGTAATTTTTTGGCAGCACTGCGTTCATTGCCCATGGGTCGTTAGTATCATAAACAGAGGGATTTAACTTAATATTTATTGTTTGATTTCATTTTACAGCTTGAAGATCGTGCTATAGAAGAATTGGAGAGGTTCTACAATGTCCATGAGATTGATGAAGAATACATAACGGTGCGGCGTATTCATGTACAAATGCTAGCTCCACAGTGGGTGCATAGCTCACCTAAATAATTATAAGAACGAGTCAATGTAATAATATTAACATAATGTTCTTATTGCATAGCATTATATTTTAAAAATGTACGTTTAAAGATATACAGAGATGAACCCCTAAATAAGCCGCTTGAAATTGGACTGCGCGATACACGGGAAAACAGAAAGTGTTTTACTAGCAACACTGAATTTAAAAAATGTCAACGATTTTAATTTGCCTTAATTTTTTAATTTACAATGGGTATTTTGAAAGTTGTAATATTTTAAAGTTTCGTCTTAAAGCATAAATAAGTGAAATAGTTTCCAAAGATATTTCTAGTTTCTAAAACATTTTTAAAGTTACAAATAATAAATGAAACCATTTTTTTATTAAAAAATAATAATTATGATGACTTGTAAGAAGAATTTGTGAAACTGAAATTTCATCTGATTTTATTCTTATATCACCATTTAGGATAATAATAATATATTTGGAATGTTAACTCAAGAATTTGTTAAAATAGTAGTAATACTATGATTTATATTCTGAAGTATTTAGATATGTCGATCTATTTATTTTTATATAAGGTTTTCAACAATCATAATAATAAACTTAAAGAATATATATGTTGTTTATTTCACACTGCCTGTACCACTTGACTTCATCTAAATTTAATATATATAATAATTTAAGTACGCCTGTTAAGAAGGAACACGTATAATTATTCCACTAAATGGAAACATCTCAATAATTAGTTCACCATGGTCTGTGCTGTCAGCTGTCGTTACTGCTTTGTGTAATTGCCTCATTTTATAGATAAACAGCCTTCCTAAATAACAGTCAGTAAAGTTATATAACAGTCATTCTTAAAATCAGATTGATAACTCCAAAGATTAACATGCGAACCTGGGGCTCCATAATTAGGAAAGCCCGCTTAACTGTGAAACCAAATTAAAATTTAAGCAACCTCTTATGACTTCTTACTTTCATTTTTTCTTATATGTATTATCAATAAGCCAATAAAATATATTTAATTCTTATCAAGACTAGCGATCCTAATCAAGGAGAAGGAAACAAGATAACATTTAAATAACGACTTTATTTATAATTAAATAACTATCTATAATACATTCATTAAATATATCTCATGCCTTGGATTCAAATGGCCGTGTTGCTGGGAATTTCTTCAGTAACTGATTCACCTGTTTATGTGTTAACTTCTTCTCCCCCGGGACTAAAATACCTTTTTTCTCCTGCTCTCTCTGTATCGCGTTCCGTTTCGTAAAATCACTGTAACAGTTACGAAAAGCGTTTATTTCCTTCATACACCGCTCCTGATTGAATTCAGCTTTCTTAAAACAAGCGAACATAAGGGTCATCTCCTGTAAACAAGCTGCTTCTCTCGTTCTATCATTTTTACTAGAAACTGAATCCTTCAATTGCAGCGGCAGAAGCATTTTGAAAGGCACTGGTTCTCTCTGCGGGCTTCGGGGTACACCGTTTCTTGATGCACTAAATAAAGGATTAATCAGCCGCATGTTGTCTACTTGTATTTAGAAAAATAAATAGTCGAAACCTCCAATATCCAAATTTTTGAGGTTATGTTATTTAATTTTGACAATTTATTTTTGTTACTTTTTATTAAAGTCAAAGAGGTTAAATCTATACAGCTTAATTAAAAAAATATTTTTATTTTCATAAATTTTAATTTTTTATTTTTTTTAGATAGAATAAGAATACTTATTTATATTTAGAATAATTAATCTCAAGCACATTCACGATCACGTAAAGGATGATAATAACGTAAACGATGAATCTAAAGTAGAAAAACAATTTAAGACTAACAATTCCTTTACATTACTATTTCCAGGATTACACCAAAATACATTCCAATTTTGTTTTATAATACGATAATATGTAATTATAGATATCTACAATTATCTTTAATATATATTTAATTAGGTTTTTTTTCTATTTGATTTAAGTTTAAGTAGTTATGAATATCAAACCATGGAAATAATACCCAATTTCACTAACAAACACAAAATTTTAGAAAGAAGTACCCGTCAAAGATAAGAATTAGTGAATTATTTAAGATAATATTACACACTTTCTTTAAAAAATGCGGAAAACATTTTATTTTTCCGAGCCACTAACAATAAAAATAGTCTGGTAATCGCTAATCTTTATTAAATTGTGGATTGTATATCATTTATATCTTGCTTTAATAAATTTTATTCATGTTAGATATTGTAAATAAATTTTTGATGTCACATTTTGGCGACAAATAAAACTGTTTCCTTTATCTAATAAATAAAACTTGAAAAATTATCTTAAAACTGCCACTGCTTAATCCTTTATTTCCTTAATATATTTCGCTATTATATTTAAATTACTAATTTAGAAAAAAAAAGCAATATAATTATATTGATACCGTAGATATTGAAATGATATTGAAACAATGTCTAACTACAATTTATTTTGGAAACTACCTAGTCACCTAGGTTATAAAAAAGGACGGCTGTGTATGAGCAACATAAAATCTAATCTTAATCATAATAGATGAATTTGATAAAATAAAGGAATATAAAAGCTATTAGGCTGTAAATTTTATGTATTGTTAATAAAACGGTAAGAATTTTTATACACATACAGAGGCCTGTAATATTTTATTTAAACTATTGACATTGTTTTGTTCAAGCAGCAAAATGAAGTTCTTCCTCGCCTTCGTCGTAATTGCTGTGGCTTCAGCTACTCCATACAGGTTGTCTGGGGAGCAAGCTGAAATCCAGCAGATAATTGAAGCTATCAACAGCCCATACACCGACCCAGCCACCTCAGTTGCTCTACAAAACATCTTGCACGACTTACTCGACATTCATCATGAGCCAGAGCCAATCAGCGTCGGACCAGCACTTGTTGAAGAATTCGAGCCCATCCATGTTGGGCCAACTATTGTAGATGATGATATCATTATTGCTCCAGCTACCCCAGCCGTCTCACAAACCGGCAGCTCTCCATTGGTTGAGATCATCGTGAATGTTGTCAATAAGGGACAACAAATTCAAACTCCGGATGTTGTTGGTAACCCAGCACTTACACCTGAAACCGTGAACGTTGTGGACAATGCCCCTGAGACAATCAATGTTGTAGAGCAAGCCCCGGAATCCGTCAATGTTGTAGACCTAGTCCCAGAAACTGTTGATGTTGTAGATCAAGTTCCAGAAGCAGTCAACATTGTACAGCCGATCATCCCCATTCCAGTTGTCAACCTCCCGGCCGACATCGTCTAAATTATAATCGCTCGACAATCACTCGTTTCTAATTAAATAAACATTTAACAACATTTTTTTTGTTTAATATATTATAAACCATAAATATAAAATGCATTAATAAATGTCTAACATTTAGAGCTTTAGAGAATTATTTGATTTAAGCCAATAAGTATGAAAGTTAAAAATATCTCTTTATTTAAAATTCAGTAGACGTTAGGTAATTTTCATAGTGAGTTAGCGAACACAATGAGTAGATAAATCTATTGGCAACCAACGTGGACAAATAATATGTCAATTTAATTGTTTAGTATATAACACACCTTAGGAACTGATGACGTGTTCGAGCGATCCCCATTCCTCCTCTATTGGCCTATACAATTTACTCAAACGACTTCTTGGTCTTTAGTTATCACATGCGGGTGTGGTGCGGTTTTTTAAAATGCACACTATAAGTTATAATAATATTTTGTAAACATCAGAGTTAATACATTTTATTTTCACAATGTTTAAAATATATTCTAATTTACTTAAATGAAATACACGAGAATGCAAGATTATGCAGAGATACTAAACTATTAGAACAAATTAGAATTACTAATTACTTTTTTTATATTCTTACTAGCTTTTACCCGCGGCTTCGCTCGCATTTAAGTCATTAAATAAGTATCAGAGATCATTTCAATAGAAATGAATCAATATGATTCCAAACAGCTGAAACTATAGTCAATTGGAAAATATAGTAAAAAATATTTTTTTTTAAATAAAAAGTATCCTATGTTACTTCTAGTACATCCAAAACTATGTGTACAAAGTTTTATGATTATCGGTTAAGTAGTTGTTGCGTGAAAACGTAACAAACAAACTCACATTCACATTTATAATATTAGTAGGGCTTATTTTTATATATTATTAATTACTATTAGAATAATAGTTGTTTTTTATGTTTATTTTAATTATTATTTAAAGATTTTTAATAGTTATTAATTTTGTTTTGTTTTTCATGCTATGGTTGTCTGTTATTGGAAAAACATTAATTTGTTCTCTCGTATTTCGATTGTGCCTATGTACAAAACATTCAGATATGTTGACCTGTTGAATAAATGAAGAAATAGTTCATAATAATAATAATAAAATCCATGTTTTGACGGATAATAGTGTCTCTTATCACCGACAAATCCCCAACGCTATTATTTTGACCTATATGCCCTTATTAGGCTTTATAATTTCAAATACTCATAAAAAATATTATTAGATGCTGTTTGAGGATTGCTGTTAAAAACGAGCAGGTATAGTTTCAAATCTTAAGAGACCGGTATAGATAGGCTTGATTGTTTTTGCATTCGTTTTAAATACATTTATTTACCCAATGCGGCATGTATTCTAGATCAAACAGTATCATAGACTGTTCAAAGAATAATATGTATTCATAGTAATTTACGTTTAACAATAGGTAAATTTATTAGTATATTACAGATCTGATAAAAATCGCAACTAGGTAGTGCGTATATAGTGGCGATAGGCATTTTTATAACTATAATTTGGGGTTTACAATATACAATATAAAATTATGATAAACAAAACTGTATAAAAGTAAAAAATAACAAAAAAAAATCATAATTTCTTCAAAAGATATTTGGTAAGTATACTGTTAGATATATTAGAAACACGTAACTATTAAATAGTAAGAAATAATCAAATTTTCTTTGCTTTAGCTATCAATATGAAATACTTCTTAGTGTTCGCCTTCGTCGCCGTGGCTACAGCCACATACACGAAGCCAACCCAACTGACCCCTGAGCAGGCCGAGATTCAACAAATCATCGAAGCTATCAACAGCCCATACACCGACCCAGCAACCTCAGTTGCTCTACAAAACATTTTGCACGACTTACTCGACATCCACCATGAGCCAGAGCCGATCAGCGTCGGACCAGCACTTGTTGAAGAATTCGAGCCCATCCACGTCGGACCAACCATTGTAGATGATGATATTGTCATTGCCCCAGCAACTCCTATTGTGTCAGAAATTGGCAGCTCTCCTCTCGTCCAAATTATCGTGAACGTCGCCCAAGCCGAACAAGCCCCTGGTGTTGTCGGCAGCCCAGTCCAGAACCCAACTTTCCCAGAGACTGTCAATATTGTCGACCAAGCCCCAGAAGCCGTCAATGTTGTAGAGCAAGCCCCAGAAGCCATCAACGTCGTCGATTTAGCCCCAGAGACCGTGAACGTTGTTCAACCAATCATCCCCGCTCCAGCCGTCACTCTGCCAGAATCCCTCAACTAAACTGCCCTTTCATTTTAAGTGTTAAATAAATTATTACAAAACATCATAGTCTTTAATTTATAATAGTTGAGACTAGAAGACAGCAGCGTCAATCACAAATAAAAATTTCGTTTTTATAAAAAAAAAAACAATTATAACAAGTACTTATAAAAAATGGACTGGTATAATATATATCATCCTAAGACAATATAATTTATGGTACTTAGAACTATTAATAAAATTATGCTTAGATTTCTACTGATAATTATTTATGAATAGATAATTTCCGTTTCTATTTTTAATTGTTAATATTTATAACAGGAAGCATGTTATATAAATTAAAATCAAGCTAATTTAAATAATTTATCTTTAAACCAAAATCGTATCACATGCACAAATATTCGTTCATAAGTATTTAAACTATTAATATATCTAATTTGAAATGCTTATAAAATTACATAAAATCTAACCACCTTCCTGATGAAATTATTAAATATGTTTTATCACATATCATGCGTCTTTTTCCTCTATTTGATATTAAGTAATTTATTAATATCTAGATTTTAATTAATCCTATACAGCTATTAATAATTAGATTATACAATATATTGCAGCAAAGATATCCAAATTTATGCAAAATGCTTTTGTTTTAAATTACAAAATTGACTTTGGGATTAAAAAAGATAATGATTGCAACTAAAATCCATTTATAATAAGGATTTTAATTAATACTAGCAATTATTATTTGAGATAATAATGTAATATATAAATTGGATTTTAGAGAATATTAATTATACTTTCATTGGGTTTACAATAAACATCAGGTGAGACAAAGTTTTTCAAGTGATTTTTACTCTCTTTACATAAAATACGAAAAAAAAATGTTTTGTTTTAGATAATCATGAAGGTATTACTGATTGCCGCTGCCGCGTTTGCCGTGGTTGCTGCTCGCAGTGTAACCCGCGACGACGATGGTTTCGAAGAAATCAGCGTTGGGCCAGAAATCGTGGACATCCCTCCAACTCGCTATGAACCTGTTGCTGCCAGACCTGAAATAGTAGATGGTTACGAACAAATCGCTGCTGGACCTGCTCTGGTCGATAGTATGTTCGCTCCGCAAACACCACTAGTTCAAATTATTGTCAATGTTAACCAGGCTAACACTGATATGACACCTGGTGTTATTGGGAGCCCAATTGAGGTACCGGTCACTCTACCAGAACTCGTACAGATTCCAGACTTAGTCAACATCGTTGACCACGCGCCTGAAACTGTAAACATCAATGATCAAGCTCCAGAGACCGTAAACATCATCGATCAGGTCCCAGAAACAGTCAACATCGTCGATCAGGTCCCAGAGACAGTCAACATTGTTGATCAGGTCCCAGAAACTGTAAACATCATTGATCAAGCTCCAGAGACCGTGAACATCATTGATCAGGTTCCAGAAACAGTCAACATCGTCGATCAGGTCCAAGAGACAGTCAACATTGTTGATCAGGTCCCAGAAACTGTAAACATCATTGATCAGGTCCCAGAAACAGTCAACATTGTTGATCAGGTCCCAGAAAGTGTAAACATTATTGATCAAGCTCCAGAGACCGTGAACATCATTGATCAGATCCCAGAAACAGTCAACATTGTTGATCAGGTCCCAGAAAGCGTAAACATTATTGATCAAGCCCCAGAGACCGTAAACATCATTGACCAGGTCCCAGAAAGCGTGAATGTCGTCAACCAAGCTCCAGAAGTAGTCAACATTATCGATCAAGCACCCGAATTAATCAACGTCGTTGACCAAGCTCCAGAAATTGTGAATGTCGTCAACCCAAACATTATGCTCCCAATGGCTCGTCATTACTAAACATTACATGTGTGATTTCACCTTTATTTTAATTCTTAATAAAATATGCCCACTTTAAATTATCATTTTTACTTATTGCCTTTACATTATTACAGAAGTTTAAAGATAAGGAAAATGTGTTAGTACTTTAGTATTGTTGTAGTTAAACAAACTGAATTTCTATTTTAAAAAAATGTACAGTTCTGAATGAAAAATTATCTTATATATTAAAATCATTATTTCCCGAATTCATCTGAATTTGTTGGTATATTTTCGTATACATTCAATTTAGGAAGATAAGAACGTAAGGCAGTAGAACAAGAAAAAGAAAAGTAATTGAAATGAGATTTTATATTATAGTTTATTATATTTTCGCCAAAAATATTGTTTCTTTAAAAATATTCATATTTAATTTTCAGTTGAGGGATTCTGGCAGAGTGACGGCTGGAGCGGGGATGATTGGTTGAACAACGTTTACGGTTTCTGGGGCTAGGTCGACGACATTGATGGCTTCTGGGGCTTGCTCTACGACGTTGACGACTTCTGGGGCTTGGTCGACAATATTGACGGTCTCTGGGAAGGTTGGGTTCTGGACTGGGCTGCCAACGACACCAGGAGCTTGTTCGGCTTGGGCGACGTTCACGATGATTTGGACGAGAGGAGAGCTGCTAGCCCCAGAAACGATTGGGGAAGCTGGAGCAATAATGATGTCATCATCGACAAGAGTTGGTCCGACATGGATGGGCTCAAATTCGTCAACAAGTGCTGGGCCGACGTGGATTGGCTCAAATTCGTCAACAAGAGCTGGTCCAACAGAGATTGGCTCTAATCCTTCAACCAGGGTTGGTCCAACAGCAATGGGCTCTGGCTTGACAATGGCAGCGATGATTTGTTGTAATTGGGCTTCGAGGAGAGCAGCGGTGGCTGGGTCGGTGCTAGGGCTGTTGATGGCAGCGATGATAGCTTCTAATTGAGCTTCTTGGGCACCACCGGGCTTGTGGTGGTTAGCAGATAAAGCTACAGCCACGAAGGCGGCGAAGGCAATGAAGAATTTCATTTTGATTCTGTCAAGAAATAATAATTTATATAATATAAATTAGTCTATAAATATGAATATATAAACTAAGAAACTTACTATTTGTCTTGTGGGACTTGTAAGATGAAACTGATATTTCGTCAGCAGCACCTTTAAGCTTTTATATAAATTCATATCAAATTTAATTTCCTTATTGATAACTATTTTCTGGTCGTAAAATTATATCTTTACTCCGACATTGTTAACACCATAATATTTACGATTCCAATTAGTACTGATTATTATATTCTTTATTACCATATACTTTCTTTTTATTGTGTATAAGTATTCTTATTGTCTATTAATTAAAGTCTATCATTTATTTATGTATAGTTAATGTAAATGATTAACAAAAACAATTAAAAATTATACTAAAATTTACAATAAAATCAACAGATAACAAATTTCCATAATAAAATTTAATTAGTATTTATCTGTTGTAAAGATAGCACTTTTTTATTTCAGTAAGCATCTATACAATGCTCAAATGCACGTGTAATCGTAAAGCAATAAATGTGAATCGTAAAACAAGTATATCTTGTTTTACGACATCAGAATCGTTCAAGAAAAAGGATCGTCAACGTGGATTCTGGCTAAACATTCGCGTATATAGCTAGGGGTATGTCGTGGTTTAAATTTTTCATCTCCCAATTATCCACGACGTGTAAACTTGTAACGTTAAGGGTACTTAATATTAATTAGCAATGATTAAGATTTATTTTAAAATTATTATTTAAAAATTTGATTCTAGTAACAAATAGTGTGTCCATGGCATTCCGTGATAGTGGACTGTAATACAGGTAAAAAACGGTTAAGATACGTTTGTTAACAATAAGTTTTTATTACATTAGTGCTTAGTTTTGTATTCAGAAGTTTAAGCATAGTTGATCTTTAACCACCTTGTCATTACTTGAGTGTAAAATCTGGGCTTATTCGTACGTCACTTATTCGGAAAGAAAAAAGTGAATCTATACTCTTGCGTGATTCTACAATAGAATAAACGCTCCACTCAAATCCCATTTCTAGTTGAGATCATTGCTTGAGATCGTTGCTGGGGGGCTACTCAAGCGCACTTCGGACGAAAATACGGACGATTCCTACTCAGGAACACTTACGTAATCATTCACGAAATTACGGATTTGACAACGACGTCACGACGGATAGGCCACACAATGCTTATTTTGCGGATATTTGACAGGAATTTTTACGGGCTTATATGTCAAAATTCACGTAAGCTACAGAGGTGACGGCCGTATCACGAAACTTCGGGTATGCCTGAGTAGCCCCCCAAATACGGGCTTTAGAGAACGCATGCGGCTTGCGGGAAATATATGAAATGCATTTCAAGACGTATTTAATATATATTTTCTAGTCGCTAAAATATACTAAACGGACGTACTTGCAGGGCATAGCCCTAGCAGATAGTATCAAAATAAATAAATAAAAAACTGTATCTTTAAATATAATATTTAAATTAACACAAACATTCATTATTTTGTCGTAAAACTAATATTTAATTCATAAGTATTATAGAAAGTTTAAGGTCAGCATGTTTATCTAATCGATTCATCTGAAGATATTTTCTTTAGAAAAATGTTTATACCAACTATTCAAAATCTAAATATGTAACAAGAGTAAAGAATCACTTGAATAAATTATATTATTATGACGTATTATGTTATCTACGTACTTAACCTTTATATATATCTTTATTTTAATATATATAATATTATTATAATTTTTGAACGAAAATAAAAGTAAACATTAACGCCTAAAAATTTTAAATAGCAATTATATCACTCTCCATAATACTTGTATTTATCTCTTGACACATATGATGGTAATATACGCTCTGTAAGAGTATTGAAAAAAGATTACAATCACACAACAATATTCCGTTTTAATAAAAATTAGAGTTGACATGTCATACGGAATCTGCGCCGAAGATGAAGAAATAAATATAATAATGCCAGTATCATTGTAACTTTGGCTGCTCAGTGTCAATTGCATAATATAGACAATTAAAAAAATGATAGGCAAGGGATAGTTGTTATTCACTCCAGTATGCCATCCCGGGGTTGCTAGCATCTCTTTGAAGTATAACACCCGTGAAATGACACAAACATTGGTTTATTAGTAACCCAATCCTTTGACGTAATTTTCTTCCTGCGCAATAATAATATAAAATTAACACAATCATAAATTAAAGATACCGCTTCACTTGACTATTAATAAATAAAAAATAAATAAACAAAAATGTCTAATTAATTAGCTAATTAAAACTATTAAGTTTTATTATCTGATGTACTTTAGACTAATGCAGTGTTGTAAAATTACCTATTGATAATAGAGTGCAATAGGGTACCTAATATCTACTTTAAACTAATTGCGTTAGAATTTGTTACGTGCGTGCAAAGTTTATGCTTAATTTGTTTAATGCGCCTAATTATAAGACCGTGGCCGAGTTTATAAAGACGCGGATTGGCAATCTTACGGATTCCACCGTGTTCGAAGCTACAAAAATTATGTACCGATATAACATATCGATAATATATATTAATTTCCATGACAAAAAATGTCGTCATGCCCATTGCAGTAGGCTTTTATATATGACGAGATTTTTCGTCATACCCAGTTAACAGGTTAATGAATATGATAAATGTACTAACTTTATTCAAGCATGATACTATTTAATTTTTGTTGAAATCTAATACTAGATTCGACACATCAAATGTATTTTTTTTAGTTTCATTGTATACTGTATATTGCTATTAATTTTGGCCTGAGATGGTATAGTAGCCTAAGTTGCGAAATCAGTTTGGAAAGGAACACTAGGTAGATTGTGGTCATATACCAGACTGCCACATGTTGCACTTAGAACCCACGTTTCCCATTTATAATTGATTCCCAATTAATATTTGTCAATTGTAAGTAAACAGCGGTAGTGAAGCCATTATTTGCTGATTTTTCACTATCCCTCTCCACTGAAGCAAGTAAATGATAAAATGGTTAATTATTAAACCAAAGTAGGTCATTAATTTCCAATAACTAGTTCTAACTAGATTAAACAAGAATTAATTAAAATAGGTTAATAACGATTAATTACTTTGATAAAATAAACACACTCTTGTCTTTAAAAATATTTAATGTCATATTTTAAGATTTTTATCTTATAGTAAAAATTAATATAAATACATTATTTATAACAATCATAGAATTAAAATCCATAATAGCACCAAAATGCTATTTTAATTATGTCTATAAACTGTGAACCAACAAACAGCAATAAATAATATTCTAAATAAAAATTAAATCGATATATAAAAAAATCTTCCATCACCTTCTACTACACACGTTATAAATTATTTAATACTAAATTCCTTTTAAAAAATAAAAATACTAAAGTTTTCTATCATATGTCCTTCTTCTTTGGTCATCAATATTTAAAAGGTAATATGTGCCAGGAAACAAGTGGTCTGTTGATGAAGATGGTGTATAAGGAGCCGTGTGATAGTTTTGTGTTCTAACATCCATGTATTCAGTGAACCTCGCTGGATCAACACAATGCCTCTCTTTCAACAAAGACACGCCCTTATGCAGCGACGTTATCAATTTCTCCAATTTAGACCCGGTACTTGCGTCATTGCATATATTTATAGAATACATTGTTGAAGCTAAACCAGAGCCGTAAGAGAACAGACCAAATCGTTTGCCAATCAACTGGTCAGGTGACTTGCTAACCATGTAGGACACCAAACCCCCATACAACGATGCTGTGTACATATTACCTATTTGTTGTGCTAAATGCAGTGACGGTTCAGTTTTCTCTTCAAATAAACTTTTACTATATGTCATGAATGCCTTCTCAACATCTCTGTCAAAATATGTTTCTTCTAATTTGTGACTGCTAAACTGTGATAAACCCGGAAATAGCTGTTCTCGCTCCTCAGATGTAGAAGCTAAATAATCATTAAAACATAATCGAGCCAATGACTTCTGTACTAACTTTGAATAAGGTGAATGAAAGAGCATACCGTCCAAACTTAATAGCCCTTTAAAATCCGGTTCAACCCGTCTCATCTTCTTGCAAAATAGTTGATAACAATTATCTAAAGCACTTAGATAACACTTAATAGACAGCTTTCCATCAACATATGGGAATTCTGATGATAAATCAGGTTTATAGAAATCATAAGCATGTTGCATGTAGGAAGCCCTAACACCTTTATCAAATACTAGTGGAGCATCAGGCCCTATTAACATGGCCACAGCTCCGGCCCCCCCTGTAGGTCTCGCTGGACCCTTCCCATAAACTGCAATGTCACCGGCAACCACTATGGCTTTCCGACCATCCCAGGAAGATGACTCTACCCAATTTATTGCATTAAATAGAGCTGCTGTGCCTCCATAGCAGGCATTGGTAGTGTCAATGCCCTCAATGTCAGTGGCACCTTCCTTAGCAAACAAAGCCATTAAAAAGGTCTTTACACTTTTGCTTTTATCTATTATAGTTTCAGTGCCCACTTCTAGGCGCCCAATGTCATGTAGATTTATATTATTCTTCTCTATAAGCCGATGTAGTACAGTGAAACACAGGGAATTGATATCTTCTCTATCAGTACAAAATCCCATTTTTCTCTGTCCTAATCCTATGGTGTATTTACCTTCTGCTACCTCATCAAATTTCTCAAGATCCACTTGGTCCACATACTGGGAGGGAAAGTATATTTCCATGGCAAGTATGCCCACATTTTCAACACCTCCTCCCATGTTTATTAGATTAGCACACACAATGTAACTTTCACAGTATTACTAATGGTGCAGACGTCGCGTTCTCGACTGCCAACGGAAATCGACTAACTGGAATTTGGTCGAACAGCTCAAGTGGCCCGCCGACGTCACACACGCGACGAACGCACGAGTGACCTACTAGTGACTGAAGAAGTAACTTTCTTTCATAGCTTATTTGATCGACGCGATAACTGTACTTACGTCAGATAGTTATGCATGCAAACCCGTACAATACGAATGTCAGGGGCAATGTTTACAAACCGGAACGTCTATAATTTACTCATTCGACCCAGAATTTCATTTAAAACGAGAATTTCAGCCGGGCTTCTCGTGATCGTCATTTTTTTTTAAATATCCTATTTTTAATCGTACAAGGCAAGGGACTCGGATGACATACAGCCAACGAGGAGTTAAAATAAAACAAATACTACATGGGTAATATAATATTTAATTAAACACTACTGTTCATTATATCATTATTCACAATCAAATTAACTGATTTCACTTCTTCATTATTGGATTTCTTTGGTATAAACTTGTAATACTTTACGCCTGAAAATAGAAAAAAGCAAATATAGATTTACGCAATCCAACATTTTCTCATCAATACGAACCTGTTGGATTAATTCTGACTTCAAAATCTTCATCACTGTTCAAAGACTTGTTTAATTCGTCTCTGTATAAATCCTGTAAATTAAGAAAATAACTGATTCCCTGTCTCCGTGCTATAACATAACTTTTTAAAACAATGTTTTATTTAATTGCACATAATAACTTACTGTCACTGTATATGCTTGATTAGGTATATTCATTTCATCAAACGTAAAATTTGCAGGATAAGGTGTGCCATCATCACGCTGATTTACAAACGCCACAGCATAAGAGCCATCGAATAGTTCCCGCGTCCATACTTCCAATTTTGATCTCTAAAATTTGACACAAAAAATATTATTAATATTATATACTATCTCACTAATTGTCAAAAAATCCACCCACTCACCATTCCCTTCTCAGTATTTTTAAAAACTCTAAGTCCCTGTTTCCCCATAGGATCTTGATCTATAGCTATAATCTCTTTATTTAGCAATATTTCTTTGAATTCCGGTCTGATCGTTGCCAAATCTGTGCTGATTAATAACGGAGCAGCTAATATTGACCAAATAGCCATTTGTACTCGTGCTTGGTCTATTGATAAACCAAAGTTGCCTATAATTAGCTGAGAAATGAAGAAAAACAGCTGGATAATTTTTATTTATATTTAACGTGGACGTCATCTTTAGAGGTAGTTTATAAGTCAATGTGTTAGAGAGAGGTTCAGGGTTCAATTCTCGGCCTCAAAATTTAATATATAATATTTATTAAAATGATATTTATGATAACAAGATGAACTGCAAAGCTTTCGAAACATCGGATTATATTAAACATAATAAACCGTATTAATTTTTTTTCTTTTGGATGATATATGAAAACTTAATAACTACCTATATGTATATTCGGTTTGGGTCATAGCCATTACCCTGCATATAATTGTAGTAATTAGTATTTTTTAAAATTATTTTTTATAAACATAAATAAGCCTGTACCATATCAGGATCATTCCAATGACCAGGTCCAGCATAAGGTGCGAGTCTATCTTGGTTATCACCAAACCAATCCATTATACCAGCCATAGAACGCCATGAGTCCTCGATATCGTCCCAATTTCTCCATAAATTACAGTGCTCTGCTATTGATGAGTAATTCGCCTGGAAGTGATTGTTTTACGTTAAAATTCCAAATACGACTGAATTGTATGTAATAGACTTGATATAGTAAGAAAAATTAAGACTATACCTTAATATTTTCTGGTTCCTGATACGCTGGCCAACTACAAGAATATAAAATTTGACGTCCCGTATCGTTTAACATCTTACCAAACGCTGGGTAACCTAAAACACACAAGTTTTTTTTTAACTACTCACTACTATCTCACAAAAATAACGAATTTTCAAGGAACTTGAATTTTGTTTTTGACAGAACTGTGACGAAGTCAAGATAAGTTGAATGGATATGGAGACAATAGTAAACTGGTTACAGACAGTTAAATTATTCTAAATATTTTTAAATATGGTGACAGTTTTATAATTAAAATTTGTATTAGGTGAAGATCAAATAGAAAATGTAAAAATAATATATATTAAAATACAAACCTTCGTCCATTTGAAGAGGATCCATGTAACACCCATCTAATTTAAGATAATCAATTTCCCATTCAACAAACGTATCTATATCAATTTGTTCATTACCATAAACGCCGGGATACCCAGCGCAGGTGAAGTTGCCGTAATCTTGATACATACCGAATTTGAGACCTAAGCCATGTATCTAAAATAGAAGTTAAACTCAACATTTAACGACCTTACATCTATAATAGCAAATTAAAGTTACCTAAGGAAGTTTATTACTAAAGTCAAAATAGTTACATACATAGTCGGCAATGTATTTCATCCCATTAGGAAATTGTTTTTTATGCGGTTGCATACGGCCGTCTTCTCCGCGCTCTTTTTCCAACCAACAGTCATCGATACCCAAATACTCATAGCCAGCATCAAGATAACCTTCCTTTACTAATAAATCTGCAGTTCTTGTTATTAAGTTTTCACTGTAAATTAACCAATAATATTAAATAAATGTCAACTACCGAATATTAAGTAAATTATTTTTATTTAATTACTTGGTATTAAAACTACTAGTGTCTTAAAACTATAGGACTTAGTTCAGTCACAAGTCTCACGCGATAACAAATGAAGTCTTTGAAAAAAGTACAAATTTTTGAAACACGGATTAATTGTAGAATTGTTTTTACTTAATACATTTACCTTATACATTCATCTGGATATTTATCACAATCAGTAATACACCTAAATCTCTCCCATGTTAACCAGCCCATGGGTGGAGTTTGGGCCAAGCCATTATCTAGAGATATAACTGCCGGTAGAACTGCTAACAGCCCCAGTCCAAGAAAATGGGACCAGGAGAACATTCTGAAAAAATAATTTAATAATACCTTCATAATGACACTCTTGACTCGAGTCTTAATGGTGCATTAAGGGTAAAAGCCACTACTGAGTGGATTCCAGACTACATAACTGCTAGAATGAAGCTTAGAGAAAGGCAGGATAAGACGTAATAGAAATCGACTAACTCGAAATGAAAATAATTGATTCGCATTCGCATAAGTGAGCCTTGTTAAATAAACTTTAAAAATTATTAAAAGCAAGCGTTTGAAATAATAAAGAAAATACCCCTTCGTGTACAACGAGCGTTAAGAGGAATTGCTAATCAATAATTAATGAAAATTACAAGAAGATAAAAAAGGAAACTCAATGAATGCATTATGTGTAAAAATGTATTTCTTTGACGATGTCGTGTAACGTGTTGACAAAGAGAGCATTTGTATGGATGAGATGGCGTGACCTAGACGTATTATCGAGGTCTTTTATTACTTTTTACCGCATAGAAAGATAGACGAATCTAATATTCGTTATGTTAGAAATATTTATACTAGCAGTTGACGGTTGTACCTACACTAAATACTATTTTTATATATTTTGTTAAATTTAATTAATTGTAAATAAAGAATTTGCACGGCGATGTAGTTGATGGATCATATATCAGAGATCTCAATATCTTTGTTGCCTAATTCAGGTCAATTTTAACAGTTCTATGAACTTCAAAAAAAATGTTTTACTTCAATTAACATATGTTACAAGGTTCTAAAAATACCAGAATACCAACACGAAGAGGTTTTTTTTCTGCTGCACTACTGAACACAGGGTGGCCTAATTAAGAATAATGGCATGTAATTTATGGAAGAGAATAACCCAATTATGTAACATAATTTTAACTATAGACAAAAAAGGTAGTTTTTTTGATATTTTTAAATTACTTTTATATAAAAAGAAGATATATTCTTCAATTTTGTGCTTATCGTGTTTTAAAAGTATAATAGTTAAATAGATAGACGTAAATAGTGGTTTAAAGGTTTTTAAAAATATTTCTTATAAAAAGAAAAGAAATAGGTAGGTACTGGTTATTGTTAATTTGTTGTTTTTGTATTTTTATTTTATTTTTGTTGTTCCAATGGAAATGGTTCCCCAAGATTTACGATGTTCTAGTTTGGGTACAGGACACTAAAAATATGTCAGAATATAATCTTTAAAAACTAGTTTCTATTGAATCTTTAAAATTAAAGTCCGTGCGACCGTTAAGATAATACTGACACGTACGTGTTTCTCTTCAAAATAAACTTAAACTTTCGGGTTTCGTTGACTTTTAAAACTCGTTACTGTATCAAGATCAATATCACATTTCCTTAATTATTTTTTGACATAAAACCGTGAGAAATTGTACGTTATACTTTTAATGCGAACTTTTTATGTTCTATTTATTAACTGTAAGAAATTAAGATATACATTTTAATTAATATATTTATTAAACCCCTTAATATTAAGAAGATTCGCAGATAATTTATCTTTTTACAAAAATATGTGTCATAATATTAGTTTTATATCAAGATCTATTTTTTGAGTGTTTAAAGAAGTTGTCAATCAAAAAGTTAACTTTTTTCTTTTAAAATAAATGTATTTATTTTTAGGTAACGACCACTTAAGATTTCGCAATTTCACAAAAACTTCAGGTATTTGATAAAAATCGCCTTTCATCTTTGCGCCATTACTTATTATTCATTTTATAACAATACTGGCCCAAATCCTAATTAAATTATTTTTACTTTTTACAAATTCTCAACTCCTAATCAGGTCTGATGGATACAGATACAGAATACGAATGACATGATACTAAGCTGTAAATAATTGTCGAACTATATTTATTAATTTTTTTATTTATTTACTTTTAGCAAATGGGCTCCAATAGAGCGCTTTTACTCGTCAATACATATACAAATATAAATGAAATAATTTATTACAATCAATTTGATTTAGCTGCTGTATACTGGCATTGTCCATTTACATACTAATGTCATAATAACATATAATAAATCTACTATGATGTAGAAGAATAGCTGCTGTATAGGGGCATTGTCATCCTATTTATATATTCATGTCATCCTATATATTATATACCTAAGGGTAAACATAAAATGACATAGATTATGTCCAAGCTTTTTTATCAGTAAGATATTCATCTAACGTATAAAAAAATAGAGGTAAGTATAGTGCTTCTAACGAAGTGCTATTTCAAGCCATAAAATTATTTTCACGATTAATATTTATTAAATTATTTTATTTAAATATTTCACTGGGAATGCATTTTCTTGTTGATAAAAAAGCAATTAATTTTATTTGCATTAAACCATGTAAATATATGGCTATACTAAAACGTACCTTTAAAGAGTATAACGAAAAAACAACACAATTCAATTCACAACCGTGCGCACACGCGCCTACTCGTAATTGGCGATGACAGAAATAAACTAACTTAACCGGACAATTGTCAACAGTTTATATGTAATAATGATAAGATAAAACCGTTATTGAAGCAAGCTGAATGACCAGAAAGTTTTTATGTGAATCGAATGCATTACTTATTAATAAGTTCCTTTTAGAATTTTTTTTTTAATTAAATTAAAATCGAGTAGTTATAATTAATTCTACTAAAACATTGAGACTGTTTATTTATTTATGTTTATTTTTCAAAGTACTTCTAAGATTCTCATAGGTGTAATATGCCGAATAAGAAGCCTAAATTAAACCTTTGAAACCAATAATCATTAAAGTCAAATAACTAAGCATAGTTATACATTGAAACGTTTCAGAAACCACACTCCGCCTGATGTTAGATTACGGTTTTTTATTTCTACGAGCAATAGTCGTCTCAACTATGCCGGCTTGGCGAAACGAATCTGTTCCGTCCAGTTTGCTCGGACACATCCATCTCGAGCAAAACAAAGTTAAGTTCAGTCTAGCATACTTTAAAAAAAAAAATAGAATTACAAATAATAATAAAAAAAGAGAAGTAACAGGTTAAACCCGCATATTGTGCTAATGTTATAACACTTACATAGTGGTAAATAGGTAAAACTAAAAATATAACACATGGATACTGATAAAATGTCGATCCTCATAAACTACGATAGATATTAAGCAGGGCTAACTGAGGCAGATCAAACTGAAACTTCACATGGAGAGGGATCTGGAACAATATTGTTTGTTATTTGGTCTCCCAAACATCTTTGTGAACTAGAACGTGTCGCAAGCCAAGCATGATATTAGTTTATCTCAAATATTTGTATTTGATTGTATTCAAGTACATCTATCGGCCTTTCAGATAAAATAAATTTTATATCAAAAATTTTATTGATAAATCGAATTTGATTGATCAAGTGCTCGGAAAAATTTCAAGTTTTATTATTTTAATATATTTAATATACTCCGCTAGTTTATTCCTGTGCAGTGTAGTGAATTAAAAAAAAAACCTTAAAAACATCCATAAGAGAGCATATATTAAATACATAATTTACCATCATTCCAAGTTCAAACTTAACTTTTCAGATTTAAAATTAGACAAAAACATCGAAACATTGGGGCGTGGCCATACACATTTTTGTATTCATACACAATGTTTCGATGTTACGTTTCATCTCATGTTTTAATAAATAATAGCAAAAGTTTGAAGTAATATAAAAGAAATTTAAGTTAACGCTGATATTTATAACCAGATACAAAAACGTAAAAATAAGTATATTTGTAAACATTATATAAATAAGGTATTTTTAATAATACAGAGAAAATCAAATGTGAAGAATCATCTATTATTATCTGTGCGTAGAACGGAACGTTACAAAAGTCAAAACAAACGCTTGTGGAATTGGATTCTGCAACGTTATTTTGAAAGTTTTCGAAATTTAAAAATGTTTTTTAAGTATGTATTTTATTAATTTTTATTAAAGAACTTCTGTTGATTATTTACTAATAATGTGTTATTAAAAATTCAGCCTGATAATGTGAAAGTTAGAAGTTAACAGCCCGTGCGATCACAGGAAATGAGCCGTCGTGCGATGACTTAAGTAGTTAGAGATGTTTTAAATAAAAGCACACAAATATGACTTCATATAAGGAGTTATTTAAAATTTATGATATAATAGAAAATGGACAGGCAAGGTATCGTTATTTTTTATTTATTTTCGTACTTAGTTACCCCCTGCTGACTAGTTTACAAAGTTCTTTGTTTTCATTTTTTCTATATGGAGTTTTGGTTTAGCTAATATCGAACTATGAATTTATAAATTAATGGAATTGAAAATTAGTTTACAAAGTATTTATGACTGAATTTGATTTACAGTACTGTTGAAAATTTTCTACAAAATAATACATTGAACATTAATGAGATTATACCATGTAAAGGTATAGGTGTTTTACATTTAGCTGTGGGCGTTGAACCAATTGAGAAGTCTTTACAATGTACGGAAATACTTTTAAAACATGGAGCTGATCCCAATTTATGGTAATGTCATTTAGTTATACATCTTTGAGATGGAAATCTGTCTGAAAGTCAATATGGACCGCTTTTCTTTACATAGTAATCAGATGGACTTCTACAATTAGATATTTTAATATGGGTAGCTAAATAAAAGAATTTGATGAAATAAAAAATATTTGCATAACAACTTTGTATTTTGTATTTTCTAGTATTTGTTTAAGAAAAATTTACTAGTTTGGTTGGATAACAATATATTCATGTAAGAAACTTGAAATATTCTTTTTGAAGTACAAATTGTACTAATACAAATTATTGTAATGAAAGTAAGAAATTTTGTTAGGACTGTAACTGCTACATCCATAATAACAAAAAGCGACAATGCAATTGTTTTAAAAATGTTTATAAACAAAAGGGATATACAAGGATATTGTCATTATGGAATCAAAATCTTTGCTGTTATATTTTAATATCTAGCTGATTAAGAAAGAATTTGTATTATATATTTTTTAAAATATTTATTATAGTTATTTTATGCTAATTTACGGATGTGTTAAATTTAATTTTTTAAAACTGAATCTTCATAAGCTGTTCAGCCATTGGTTTCGTGATGAATAAACAAGCCAAACTAAAAAATGTACTATATTCATATTTTTAAAATTTTCATTATAAAAATAATATATAATACTTGAATACACATATACACACCAATATATAAGTGGTGTATTCATTTTATATGTCCTTACATGTTGCTTCCTGTAAATTTCCCTTTTTGGTACTATTTTGTGCAATAAATAATAAAAAATAACAACAATCCAACACTGGCACTGTTATAATTTTAATTATATATTTTTTTAAATGTTTTATTTTATTTTTATTTCTAATTCCATGTCTCATTTCTACCTAGCATATACTTAGCTTAATTTTCTTTAAATATTACAGTTCAGATGATGGCATGACACCTCTCCACATAGCATCAATATGGGGTAGAGTCGAGAACATAAAGCTCCTAATTGGGTGTAGTGGAGATCCATCGAAACAAGACTTCGAAGGATTATCAGCCTTCGATTATGCTGCCAGGGAACAACAATGGGAAGTTTTTGACTATCTACATAATGTTGTAGATGAATTGGAGGACTCTATAGGCTCACAATGCGCTTACAGCCTTGATTTAGGTGCTGTATTTTTAATGAGTATTTAGTTTTGTTATGTAATTCCTGGTGTTATCCATAGATATGATGGTCAATGACAATGATGATGAGTGCAAAGCTTTTAAAATATATTAGTAAAATAATCAATGTAAAATCGAAAATACATAAGCCATATACTTATATATTTATTAATTTGATACTAATACATTTGTACCATAATCACTGAGTGCATGAAAAATCAGTATCAGATACTTTCATATGACCATATTTTTAATCAGAATAATACATATAATCATCTATTGCTTTTTGAAATCATTTTCATCAGATTATTATCATATTAGGTTTATAGTTAAGTATTATTTAATAGAGATCACTATTAGTGATTTTTAATTTTTTTCTGTATTTTTTACTTATTACTAAACTATTTATTATTATTTTGTTTGAAAAATTACAGATAAAATATTAGTGACAACTAACCAAGTGGTTGCAGAATATGGAATGCCAGCAAATAATTGCCAACAAAGCGATGCATACAGAAAATCAGATTTAATCCGAGAATGGTGTGATAAAACGACATTAATCATGAACAAGCTTTACCCAACAATTTTGACAGAAACCCATGAACCAAATATGACTTTAGATGAGACAAAAACGTTTAAATCTTGCTTTTCAAGCAAAATTAATCCCAACGACTTATGTATCAGCGGAATAAAATTACTAGATGAAACAGTTGCAAATAAGACTTGCACATGCAAAGGTAACGATACAAAGAAACGGTTTAGTGTTTACGAGAACTTTTCTTTACCGGGTTCTCCGACAAATATAACCCATAAAAATTATAACACAAAAACGAATTTGAAGATATGTAAATTGGCGACGAATGAAAATGGTTTCAATGACGATGTTGCGATGGAGCAGAATAAAACAAATGAACTGTTGTCGAGTTCAAGTAAAAGTGATTTTGAGTATAATATGAACACTCGGAGGTCATCTGCTAGCAGTGGCGTGAGCAGCAGTTTCTCGAACGGCAGCATTGCGTTGGCCACAGTCAATGAGGAATATAAATACGAAGATAAGGAGGAAGATGTGGTTTTGATTGAAAAGAGATTGTTGTTATCTCCCATTGTGTGAGTTTTTAATTTTTTACTTTGTATTAGTTTAAGATAATTGAAAACATGTTTTATATTATGAAATCAACTCTGCCATCTTCACTTTAGGTAATAGACAAAAAAAGCAAATTCAATAATTTACATAATGTTTTATTCATGTAATATACTCTATGATTTATTTTGCTAATGTTAGATGATTGTATAAGTTCATGACAACTTATCTCAGACATTTATTGTTTAAATCGTGATATAAATTTACCCCAAGCTTTTATTAGCGAGACCACGTCCATTACCACGTGACCTCGGTTACTATATTAAAAAATATAATTGTTGTTTAGAATTCCAATAGAAGATGAAGCATCAGCAGCGAGTGAATTGGAGAAGACCATTCTTTCCGTCGCGTCATCTCTGCCTACGTCAGTGGAATATGATAATCAGACGTTAAGAAAGGAGCTAGTAAAACGCGGATTCAAACCCGGTCCAATAGACCACAGTACTAGAACTCTGTATTTAAAAAAACTACATTCGCTAAGGAAAAATCCTATTCTTATATGCAATTCTCAGGGAAAAAGTGAGTATATTTTTCATGATGTTTATTAGTGAGTCTTTATTTGGGGAGAAAGGCATTATAATTTTTTTTTTTAATTTTACTTGTCGAGAATTTCGAGCTTAACATATATCTGTCAAAAATATGATCAATTCTATGTTCATTTTATTTTAAAAGTATTCCCATACAAAATTGCTCAAAGGGATATCCTACTAAAGTCAGGACTATTTTATTTGCTGTGATAAAAATATTGCCATCACTAAATTTTGATTATGGAGTGACCTAGGACAAAGACAACACAAACCAACATAAAACATTGTTTAGGCCTGTCTAAACACTACCTATTTACTTAATAATTGATTTTTTGACTTATAATTTAATGAAAAAAAAAACAATTTGATATGACATTTGTATTATAAAATGAATTTTTTGAGGATTGTTTTAAATCTTAAAATTCCTGTTTATGAAATACGTTGTTGTTCTAACATCAATTTAATAACGAAATTTGATATTTACAAACGTAAGGGCATTCATATTTATATTAATATGATATAGAGATAGAAAAAACTGAAACGACAGAAATTTGTTTATGTTTATACGCACTCTTTCGCATAAGGTTTTGTTGTCATTATTTGAACACTGAATTTGTTTTGGATGTTTTGTCCTTATTTGAACACTCATATTCTGGTTTGAAGTTAGGGCATTGTATGTAAATATATATATTTATTAAATTACTACATTTCAGCATACAGTATAGAATTAGAAAAATCATTAAAAAGCGACGAATGGACGAAAGATTTGTCTTCGTACATGGCATTAGAGAATAAAGCTCGCGCCGATTTTAATAAAACAAATAAGAAATGGCGCGAAGGAACTGCGAAAACGTCTTTTACATATTTGCTTTTGGACCCGAGGATGACGGACAATTTACCCGCGAGAGCCAATAAACAAAGCCAACATGAGTCCTGGATTACATTCATTAATTCTATTTTTTATGTTGGTAAAGGTCAGTTCTGGCATTGGTATTATTAATAGCTCAAGTTATCTAAGAGTTTATCATCGTATATGCGTACAATGACACATTGATATCGAATACGCGTATAGGTTCGCATATCTATGTTCCTTTATTATGAAGATTTAAAGGCTTTTATACAGGATGGGGCACGGGAACCTCCCACATTTCAAAAGGCTGGTGAAAGAAAATTATATTTTATATTAAAAGTAAAGAATTTATTTGCCAGAAAAGGCATGTATTTTCCCAATATATACCCAAAACAGTTGTTGAAACTGCGATTTTTTGAAATGTGGGAAGTTCCTGTGCCCCACTCTTTATCTGTAATTAATTAAGGATAATAAGGATATCTAAGATTAAGTCTTCTTTTATCACGTTCTGTATTTAGAGCAGAGACAAGCAAGAGGTCACCCTTCACTGTATGAGTGAGGGCGGCGACACTCCTGCTGTCTCTTTTGTCCCAGGCTTAGGCATCCAGTCATCCATGTGACTAGCACTTTGTCTCCTTGCTTAAATTGTAATTTTTAATGTCTCAGGTAAACGCTCACGCCCTTACTCCCATCTATACCAAGCACTGACGTTGTGGAAGCGAGACTTTACAGCATCCAAAGACAAGAAGGTACAACACATACTCGATATATGGAACGAAAAGGTAGGAGTAGTTTGTTTGCATATATTCCAAAATGTAATACCAGCCGAAGCTTACACTTACGAAGCGGCCATGATAGATGTGCTCGGTGTTGCTAACCTGAAAAATTTGAAAGGCGGGAATTATTATGGTGTTGCCAGCAATTGGCCTTTGAAAGAAAGGCGGATGTTAGGATTGTATTTATTGTATAAGGCCATGCTTATATTTCTTAGCGAGGGAGAGAGGCAGTTGCGGCCGGATGATATTGACTGATTTAGCAGTTGCTTGTGTTCGAACCTTTATACGTATTAAAAAGTATTTACAGCTCTCTTTATTGTTAGGTTTATTTTTAGACATTAAAAGAAGGTTAGTGACAATGAAATTAAATATCACGATGTAATAATATTTATATTTACAGTATTAAGATTTAATAATGATTTTTTTAAATAAGTTATTTTAGTTTAGATTATTTTTTAAATTATAATTTACACTTTTAATTGATATATATTGATGTTATTCAATATTTATTTTGAGTACAAATTTAATTTTTCATACCAATTTAGCACCAAAGACCTTGTCAGTATGTCAACACGTTATATAGAAGTTATTGTCTATGATACTACAAGTGAGAATTGATTTAGAGATTATTCGATTTCAAGTAACAATAATTTTAAAACAATTGGAGCATCGAAATATTAATAGCATGAATAATTAATGATCGATTCTCTATGTGGGATTTTAAAAAGATCGATAATTAAGTATCGATAATTATTAATCATTTGACCCATTAATTCTACTCAGGTTCTATGTAATCCTTAATGTTTTTTTTCGTGTTGTATTTTGTCATTTGTTCACCATTATTGTTTTTTATTAAGTTATGACGAATAGTGTTTTACCATTACCTGTACCTGCACTATTTATTTAATTTAGGTTCTATCTATTAGTTGAACAACGTATTGTATGTATTATTGTGAATCAAATTAGTTACTCAAACTCCCACACCGTATTTGGTTGGCGGCATTTAAATAGGTAGTTTATAATATAATATGGAATCCACGCCAGTCTCTGTCTGACTACTGCCGAGGTAACATGTCCCGTGGAGTGATGAATTTTATTTTATAAGTCTTTTCGGTCCAACTAGTCAATTAATAATGTTTTTATGGACTTTTTTGTATTAATTTTATTTTATTATTATTATATGTACTTAATTTTCATACGTTCTACCTTGTCGTTAGACAACTTTTATAATAAATTTAATAAAGGAATAAATTTTAATACAATCTTTTAATTAAAACACAAGTAAAGAAATAATTTATCTTTATTTCCTTTTTTTAACGTCTCGAATTCATTTTTGTCTAAGATTAAATTCAAACTTTGCTTTAGTTACATTGAAAGTAAAAATTATACAAGTTTTTAAATAATTATATAACCATTACATTGTAAAATACAATGATTTGTGTTCCTTTTTGAACTAACAATTAATAATAATTCTATGAGATTAATTACAATTATTCGTTATAAAAAAAAGATTCAATTTATTATTATTCTTATGATCTTCATTCAAAAATACATTCAATAATAACAAAACTGATTAACTTCCCAAGAAAAGGTATCCATGCGCTTAATATAAGCCTAAATAACACCGACTAAACTAAACCCTACACAAGTTAATTTTTTTTACACATTAACTGCGATTCACGAGAATAATTGTAATAAATCCTATAGTTTCATAAAAATATATATATGAAAAAAGCGTATTAACAATTTGCTCACTTTGTCAGTGAGAAAATAAAATTATGATCAGTCTATGCGTTATGCGATGTTGCACTAAGCGCTGGCTTCAACCACACTGTACCTATATAACGTTTATCATTCCCACATTACTTAATCCGTATGCCTTTTTGATTAATTTTAAAAAATCTTCTAGTTTTTATTTAGTATTTGGGAATAAAACGTCATGTACAGCCCAAGGTCATGAGATCATATCGGCTACATTCTTACTGCTCATGCTAAAACAATTGATTACACTGGTTTACACAAAAATCATCAAGTCTATAAATTTTCTAACTAAAATAAAAGAGCCACCTGATTGGCTCTTAACATCGAATTTATTTTTAATGGCATTGACGTCATTTGTATACGCAAGTAATTGTTATTATAAATTATTGTGCAAATAAATAATTTCCACATTAGAACACTAAATATTATAACATTGTATATTCGGCAGTTTATTCAAGTGCAAATTGAATAGTACGTCTTACTTCGTACATCAAGCGTAAAATACCTACGCGCGTCCACCAATACACGCTTTATTGATTAAAAAGCGAATACATAATTTGTTTGTAATGAATGACTTATGGCTTAGGTAAAAATGCTTGTATTAAAATTCTACAAAATGGAAAGTTAGTTTCAATAACAACTTAAGGACGATTTAAGAATGAGTAATTCACAGCCTTCTGACATTTCTAAATTTAAATTCTATTAAAAAATGACATGATTTATACTCACAGGGTTTGTATTGTAATATTGCGTTTATCTAGTTCGGAATGACAATGCGACGTTACCGTTAAATATCCCTTTTCATTTCATTGTACAATTGTTGTCGTGATAATATCCTAAAATGTCGTGATTTTAGGATATTTAGAGATTTTTTAAAATACTAAGAAATTCATTTATATAAATCCACATTACAATATAAAAGTTTTATTTTCATTAAATCATCTTAAACGTCACTTAAAGTTGTTAAAGAAAATAATTAAAATGGACTATTGTCTATTTTAAAAAAAAGTTAAAATTAATGGCAGTTATTAGCGTTTAGTTCCAAATGCTAATAGACAGTCACCAACAGATTACAATAAAACAAAAAATGGAAGACTAACGAAGATGTTTCTAATTATACAAAGAAAAATTATACATAAACCAAAAAACACAAGTTTTATTTGCACCAGAATCGAACCTGCAACTTTGGTATCATTGCTCTACTAAATCCTTCCATGTAATCGCTCGTAGAGGCGCTTTAGTTAGCTTGTAGAGGCTTAAAGATGTGTTTTTATATGGTTTATAGATAATTTTATTATAGTAGAAAATATTGTTAGAAAACAGTTCATAGAATGCAGCTCTTATAATAAAAATACTATTTGAACACTTGTGCAGTTAGAGAAGGTACAGAAAGAGTATCCCTGATAATTTACTATTTTACATAGTTTTGTGAGATTTTACATAATTATAAACATAGATTCGGATCATAGAGCGATTAGTACATTCAAGATGGCGGAACAGCAATTTTCAGATCCACGTCACCACAGTATATTAAAAAGAACATGATTAGGCCAGGCCACATACAACGCGTATAATTAACCTATATGAAAACACAGCTATCAATTTATATAACGTCATACATAAACCGCGTATATGTGGCCATGACCTTTAAACAATGTATTAAAATCATGAATAAATTCCTTCGTATTGTCAAACAAAAATAATTTCGCGTCGTGCTCATCTATGATCCGAAGCATCTCCGATTCACTAATTAAAAGCCAGACATACATGCCACGTAGTACCTAAAGGGTTGCTCACTACAATTAAACGTCACATTAGGATATAACTTGTGCACGCTACCATCATCACAATGACGCATTCAAAACTTACGAACTAATACTTATTATATTTTTCATGTTTCTTCGTTTCTATTGGAATGCATTTTACATTTGGGACATGCATAACAAACTACAAATTTAGTCTGCAAACCCCTAGAACAGCAGATACGTATAAGAGCTATACATCAATTGTTTGTTCGGGTGTGTTCGTTGGACCGAGTTTGTAGCTTCATATCTGACAGAGTCCTCAGAATGCAGCAGGCTCACGAAATGTTCTATCAATATAATGGGGCGACACATCAGTACATTGCCCAAATGAAGAATCAGACAATTCGATGTTTATAACACATTGTACCCTTACATTATATAACACTAACGATTGTTAAGTAATTTACACATAACGCTAATTAATATATACAAAACTAATTTGTGCTTTTACAAATTTCATTAACATATAAAACATATATTTCTCGTATCGACGCGTTCGCGGCGCACCGCTTGTCCAGGTACAACACTACACAAATCACAAGGAAGTCTTCAGGGAAATACGACACTTTCTACAACAAAAGTCAGGTAACTATTCGTTCGGACACATTCTAAAACATTCAAAGCGCACATCACATACAAAACTTGTGGGTTAACGCGAGATCACAGTGTAACAATTATGGCTACCGGCGTAGAGATTTTAGTCTTTATAATTCGAGTCCATTAATCTCTATAATTCACTACACTTTGAGTTTTTTATTTTGAGCCGAATCCGTTGTATGGCGGCTTCCAGACCTCATTTCGGCGGCGTCGGGAACGAATTCACCACCGCTTGAGTGCTCGCCAACACTGCCGCCGCTGAAAATAACATTATTAGTGTCGCTCGTCTGCCTTGTGCTACCTCGCCCCTGGAACCAATTACACTTGATTAGCGGCCGACAACGTGCGCCGCGCAAAGAAATTGGTTGAAAGGGTGCGGTCTATTCCAAATTATAATATTCTAGTTTCAATTACCTGGATATGGCGGAGGATATAGCGGATATCCGAGGCCGACATGCGTATGGTGGTGCGTGTGTACATGTCTCTGAGGCGGTGGCGATCTCGTGGGTTCTTTAGGGGGTTCCGCCCTCGGGGGTTTGTTTTGCGGCGACTTCGCGTGCTCTTGGAGCTCGTGGATTTTGTGAGGGAAGTAATCCAGTTTTGGCGCTCCTGGACGGGACAGATCCTCCGGGGCGTGATACCGCGGGACTGGAGTCCAGCCGCCACCGAATCCTCCCACTAGCATTGGGCTCAACGGAGCTCTGTATACTGGATCGAATGGCAGGGCTCCGTAATGGGGCGTCTGAAATATACAAATAATAAATTAATACATCCATGTGATCGAGCCTCAATCAGTCGCTATGACTGTTCACTTACCTGCATGTAAGGCGGTAGATAATACTGTGACGTAGGCGGCGGAGGAGGTCCCTGAGTCTCTGTGGTAGGCTTCTGTCCTTCTTGTTTGATTTTGGTATCTTCCTTCTTGTCACCGTCCTTGGGGGAGGGCTTGGGGGGCGGCGGCTTGCCCCCCGCGCTGGCCGCCGCCGGACAGGGGGGCTTCGGGACCTCCACACCCCCCTCTTTACGTCGCTGCTCTAACGACATGTAATACCTGGAAGACAGTACCAGTTAGTATATTACCGGAAATTTAAAAGATAATATCACCTGAAAAAAAATTAAAATATTTCCACACCTTCTCAACTCCTCTTCTCGAGCGTGTGGTGGTCTTTGAAAGGCATATGGTCCCATTTGTGCTTTCATTTCTATACTCTCTTTTAAAATTTGATGATTATCATTAGGTCTTGCCGGATTGTCTTTGTCGGGTGGCCTCGAAGGCTTTCCAGTTTTATCTAAAGGACTGGGCGTTGTTTTTGATCTGTCACTTTCTTTGTTTTTATCCTCTAAAGGTACACCCTGTCCTTGTGGCGGTGCCTCTACATTGTAAGGAAAGTTAGGTACATAATTATATGGATAGAAATGTTGTGGAAGCACTTTTTGTTGGCCACTCTCTGGTTTATCCTGAAACAAAAAAACATAAGTTAGTATTATATAAAGACAAAACAAAGTTAGTAAATAAAATATGTATGTTTACCTTAAGTTCATTCTTATTGTCATTCTTGATCAGATCATCTTTAGGTTTGGTATGAGGTGGTTCAGATGCGGTATGAGCTGGTGGCATATATGGAGATTGTCCATAGAATTGATGATATACTGGGAAAGGTGGCCTATGATCGGATTCTGGTACATCAGGGCCGGAATCAGGGGGTGCAGCGTCATCAGATATGTCTGAGTATGCCGGCGACCTCACTCCCGGCGTTGGCGATCGTCTCGCTCTACGCTTGCCTGGTGACTCTTCCGCCGGGGATTCTGTTGACTTTCGTTCTTCGGGTGGCATTAGAGCGGAACGAGGCTTAACCTGGAAATAATTAAAAAATATTTTATTTAGACTTAATCTAGAACTTTGTAAAAAAATAGTATTGACAATGTAATTACCTTAAACTGTGTAGGAGCTAATGTAGAAAGCGCATCAGGAGGCGGTGTGCTAGGTACAGTAGGAGGCGTTGGTGCAGTCTCTTCAGCAGCCGGAGGACTCCCTTCAGGGAAGCGCGGCGGTTGTACAGGGGATTCTGGCAATGGCTCCGGTTTCTCTGGTGATTTTTCTGGACTCTTATCACTTTTTGCATCAGGTGACTTAGCTGGAGTAGGACTTTTCACGGGTGTGACAGGTGTGGCGGGTTCTGAAGGTGGCATTGGTGATGCTGGCTCTGTTTGCGGTTCTTCTTGCTCAGAACTTGATCCATCTTTATCTTCCTCGTCTAACCCGTGGGCATGAGACCGATGGTATTTCAACCCGTTTGCATGCTTATACTTCTTCGAGCAATTGGGTTCAGGGCATTCTAATAAAATTGGATCAGGAGGAGGAGATGAAGGTGTCGGAGGAGGCCTTTTAGCCTTGGGGGTTGAAGGTTGATCTTCCGCGTCAGATGCTCGTTTTCTCTTAGGATCTGGTTTGGGAGGTGTGAATGGGGTCGGAGAGGGAAGTGCTCTTCTGCCTTTCGCGCCTCCATTCCGTAGTTTGCTATGGACTGAGGAGCGAGTTTCTGTAAAGTTTGCGAGATCGGGAGCGTTTCCTCTACCTCTCTTAGCGCCACGGCCTTTCGGCGTCCGTGCATCTAACTCTTCTGTAGGCGAATCACAGAATCTGGAATGAAAGTAAATGCATTTTTGTAATTACCATACTCTGGCATATTTATATAGTTACATTCTCAATAGGATTTTTTGTGTGCCTACCTGGGTGGGGCCCAATCGTGTCTTGTACAATCTAGAAGGGTGCCAACGTAAGTCTTCCCTCGCCACGTCACGTTTACAACTAATACACCTGCGAACAAAATTTTACACGTCAAATAATATTCAATTACACTTCAAAGGCTTGTAAGTCTCATTTCTTTTTGAAAGTCATCCATCATTATAATTCCTAGATATCTAATCTTCTTTATTAAAATTCTCAAGATATTAAAAGTAGTTCAAGAATAAAGCCCCTCAGACCGCAGCGATGTTAGGAACGTGACTTTAGCCGCATATTTAGGGGTGAACGTTGGCAACCCTACGCCTTATCACAGTCGCGTGCTAACCTATGCAAATTTAATTAATTAATTTTAACCCCTAAGCATTTTTATATGCGAATTCGTTTATTACGTGGAAAAAGGTGAGAAGTTCATACTGTTACATGTATATATTTTTTACGAGTAAATCGCATGCAACGTTTAAATATTTAATAGTAAAAACAAACTACACAAATACACGAGACTTTAAACACTAAAAACACTATTACATGAAGCTTTATTTCAATAAATTTTACTACACATTTTACCAAAACAATAAATTTACATTGAGTTAGATATATTAGACAAATCAACACGAACAAACTTATTACGCTACATAATTTGGTCCATTGGACTAATACTTACAAATATAAAATACATGCTCATTTTAAAATATAGGTAGTGTACCATCGCATATAAACAAAATAAGTGGCGTGGGTGGTCCACATCAATTTGGCTTTAACACGGGTTTGATATGTCTTTCCTAGAATATTTAACTCAATGTAAATTATCACGGAACAATATTAAGGCGAAACTACAGATTGTCAAAAATGTGAAACATGCTATTGTATTTAATAATTAGGTCTTGAATAACATATAGACTACAAAAATAGAAACAACAACTAAAAAACAAATGATTAAAGAAACAAAAGCGTATCGAGCTCAGCTTGGAAGTAGTCGATTACAAGAGAGACATGTTCATGATGTCGGAGAATAATCTAGATGGTATACACACAGTGATTTTTAAATGAATACAGTTTTTATAGGTATATAAGCGATATAAAGAGAAACTATCGCGGTGTCGTTAACGGCAAGGGAGATATCTGCATCCCTTTCACACCTAGTCAAAATGTAAGTATCATATAGTAGGGGGATCAGCACTTATCACTAAAATTTATAAAGAAAACCTTTGTTAAACAATTTGTAAATATATCTTTAGATCTGTTTAATTATTCAAATTCGAATTTTCCATTTGTTAATATTTAATGCAGGCCTCAGTTAGGCCACGGAAAAGTTTAATTAAAACCTTTTTCGGTTATTAAGCGACGCCCGCCTTTATACATAATGAAACCCCTTACGTTTCATACGCGACCGAATTAAGTCGATTGAATATATAATTAAGGTTCCATCTAATTGTAATATTAAACAATTATGACTTGTGTTTTATATTTTGATTGCCGTTAATTAAATACTTTAATCACACTAACATTACGAGTTAACAATTAACGACTTTAAAAGAGTATGCGACTACTTGCGCATTTATTTTGATTATTTTAATCGCTTTATACTCACTGTAGTCGCAGCAATTCGTTAGTAACGACTGGCTTCAACTACCAACTCCCAACAAACTATCAGACTATGAAACGTCGTAAGCTTTTCATTGTCTACTAATTTGATCAATTCTCAAATACAGCCTCAGTATTATTACAACCACGATAAGTGTAAATTATTCAAAACGTCATATTAAATGCTATCAATAATCCCCATAAATTTGTTAAAATCACGAATAACGTTTTAAAGATTTGTTTATAGAAAATGAACGTAACATTTATTTCAATAACGCATGGATTAAGATCTCGAGTACACCGGGAGAGCAGCCAAGTGAAATGGTTCATTTAGACGCCAGCTAATTTCTCCCCCACCCCCGAACTAATAAACGACTAATGGTTAGTGAGGGCCCCCGCATATCACCCTCCGCCCTCCAATCTGACTTATGTATTAATTCTATAGATAATCTATTAAATTTAATATTTGCCTTTTTTCTATAATAATTAGGACTACTATTTATTTTAATTTTTAATTAAGTAATACATATATTTAATGTAATTAACGAACCAAACTGTTGTCCTTATCACACAACGGTGGCAGTCACATACGAGTAAAAGAGAGAGAAATAATAAAATATTCCATTCAAGTTTGCATTTACCAATTTTAAAAAGTAAACCAATAGGAAAACGCTTCGTTATTGATACATGAGAAAATATCATAAGGCTATATTTATTACCACTTAAAACTATTAAATAAAAACATCATAATTAATTTTATTTTTAGAATATCTGAAGAACGTATAAAAATGTTATCGACAGTCCGATCTCAATGTATCCGTGAAGAAACATAAACGGAAAGTTGATAATAAATAGTAATTAAACAATCATAAAAACATACACACTTCGTCTTAATTGTAAGCCACCATTTTAAATTCCCGCTTATTATAATAAACGACTCATATTTCTACTCTCAACATATACCCGAACGAACCACGTGTGAAGCTAGCGTGGCTTGGTTTGAGCGCATTTTGCCCGCAATCCCGAGATGTTAACAGTTTTTATAGGCATAATATGATTGCTACCAGTTTACATTTTTTTATAGTAGCTTTTGTTTACGCTTTTGAACCGTAGTCTAGTTTAAAGTTAGAAATAATGCGGTCACATACTACAAAAATTAGCCATAACTTCACAGTCCATAAGCAATCCACAGGCACGTATCTGACAACTGTGGTTAGTCTACTTCAGCGGTTCTCTAACTTTTTTGGCGAAGGAAAAATAATTATAAAAATATAATTATAAAAAACTGATTTATATGTATTTATGATTAATCATATTGCAATGTAATATTACGTAATATTTAGTTGGAATATTTAGATGTAACCTTATAATCTCCCTTTGGTAGGTATTTTTTGCAGTATTTTAGCCCTAGGGTTCCGCGAAACACACTTTGAGAGTGGCTGGTCTACTTAATACGATTGCCACTTCAATGCATTAACATCAGAAGAAAACAAATCAAGATGGCAAAGCACAGAGCGCGTGTATAAATACCGTCCGTAACGATTGGTAGCACATGTACGCCGCCATGTATTCTATTTTCCCTTCACTTCAAAATTAATTAGTAACACATTCAACGATTTCTCAATAAAGGCGGACCAGTTTAGTACGACACAATTAGGTAAAGCGTTTTGCATCGTGCGGTAAAGTGTGTTTAATTTTAATATGTCATTTCCCTTAAAATATTCGTCCCATGGGACGAGATAAATGTATAAATAATAATGATAACAATAAACCTAACTTCAAATACCAAACAAATCCAGAATAAATATGAAATTTTTATATTAAATAAGTTCAATGTAGTACGCTAAGACGAGAGAGTGCAAATTCAAAAGGACGAATAAATTGTAGACGAAACAAATAACACCCGTCGTAATGTCTTTAAGCTTCTCAGAGCCATTAGCCTAAAATAAATAAGCTTTGAAGAGGTTGGGCGTGAATTGCCTCGGTCACTTTGAGGACAGCGGATAAAAGAGAGCATCCGAAAATGAATGGCGTCTTTAACTCACTGGCTGTATTAAATATTTTAATCAAACAACTATTCGTGAACAACTCGGGTTATTTGCACATTTTTATACAGCAATTGTTTATCATAGAACGAAAATTCTTTTGTTTTTGCATGTTAATATTGTACATCACATATCTATCATCATATAATATAGGCAAGTCGATAGTTTTAGTAAAGTAATACAACTTTTACTAAAACTTTTGACAGTTTTGGAGGAACTTGAAACTCTCGTTTTTCTAATTGAAATACTCACTAAAAACACGTCAGGACTTTGTATAGACACAATGTATAGTGATCTACTATTATTATTACATATTAAAATTCGAAAATAGCCTAATTAAAAAAAAAAGATCGATATAACAATCATGTCTGATATAATAAATATCTAAATAAAAATAAAGAGGTATTAAATAAATTTATTTATTTTGTTATTAGGTTACGTTTATTTATAATCACGATGAGTTTAAGCTATCGAATTAAAAATGATCAAAATATAATAATAACCTAACTACTACAAATAATACGAAACCATATCATAATCATTTTATTGAATGAATGATGCCAATCCTCGTTCGCAAAGTTGCAACAGAAGCGAGCAGATGTTGGCGTATTATTTATAATAATCGCAGAATGGTCCGGGGGAGCTCCCATTGTGCGCTCTCTAATGGCGTTCGGGACGCACCTCTCGCGTTACATTGTCCTATTTTATTTTCATCACAAATGATGGACGAGCGTATCTCGCGTGTAACTAAATGGTCACTATAATGCCCTGTCCATTACATAATTGTGTCTCTTCGTTTATACAGTGATTAAAGATAACACTGGACATTTACTATTTAATATCTTATCTATTTTAAATTTGATATGTATACATACATGTAAACATAATTACGATGCTCATTTCTTTTTAGACATATATTAATGGTTCCAACTTTTTAAAAAATCAATTTATTTTATAAAGGTTTCTTTATACAAAAACCATAGACTTCTAACATTGTAAAATGATTTAAAAAGTTGCAATTGAGACGTATAGTATGTACTGTTTTTAGCAAACGAATCTACAATTGAGCCGCTCACTGCACAAATTGATTAACTCCACCAACCAGAGAAATTTAAAAATTATTATCGATTATTTTTAGACTACTCTTTTTTTATCAATTTTATAAACCGTTAGATGCAAGTTACTGTATATATATATATTACAAGGGAATTTAAAAATAAAACAATGTATATTATTTCATTGTATTTCTCAAAATGTTGTTTAATGGAGTTAATCAATTATTGACAGATTCAGAAAGGAGTATGTATCTTGTTATTATAAGATTAGTAGTCCAGCACAAAACAATAACAAACTCTTATAAAATTCGATGACGTGTTTATTCAAAAAATGTCTAATGGTAAAAACAAAATAAAATGGATGCGGCGAGATCAGAGAGCAAAGTTATTTGCTCAACTAAATTGTTAACATTTTACAGCAAGAATCTTCGCTATGAGACTTAAATCTTAATTTACGGTCGAAGTCACCTTTAAAATTACAATTTCAACTCGGCTTTTAAAGTCGCATTAAAACTGCCACTTCTCAATAAATTATAATATACCTACAAGGAATATAATAGAGGTTACTAAATGTTGACTATTTTTTCTTTATAAACTTAATTATCTTTAAAAGTATATTTAAGGAAACGTTAAGAACAAAATTATTGCACTTTTTTATTTATTCATATAATTCTAAATATCTAACACGAACCATTATGTTATATTTGATTTATTCACTGTTCTACTAGATAGTTGAATCTCCTTTTTTGAAATCCTACAAACGCAATACGAAGAGGCATCTTTACTAAGCCGGCATAGCGGTCACGACAGCTATCCGCGGGTCTGTTTGTAAGCGGACTGTAACCACGTCTGCACACTTACACTATCAAAACTAACCGCATTAAATTATTTTTTTATTGTTAATTTATTACAGCTGCCTAACCCATTTCAATTTACTATTATTCATAATTTATTTTTAGGAAAATAGTTCCTATACATATTTTATGATAAGTATTTTAAGTAGATAATATATTTATGAACCGTATATGTTGATGATTCCCTTACTAATGTCCTATTATTATTTTTAATGTTACTGAAGATAGATTATTAAAAACCTTCACCATAAAACGCAATTTTCAATTACAAGACTATATGACCCTGTTTTAGAAATGGCTGTAATAATTCAGAACTAAAAGGTCAGTCGCAATTTTATGTTTAAAAATTACTATTTATTCATAATATTTAAGTACCTATCATAAATGTAATGAGAAAGATAAAAATAAAAACACAGATAGTAGAGGCACATCAATAACGAAGTTAAGCTTATTAAATTTTCTTCAATATATAAAAACTTAGCTATAAAATAAAATCGCACGACTTGAGAGAGATGAGACGAGATGGGATAAAATGTTTTATTAAAAATAAACTGTACGAGAGAGAAAATATATACTATGCTTGTGGTGTCTGAGGTTACTCGCGAACATGACTTCAGTCGATTCAGTCTCGCCTGCGTCGTATTAAATTAATTAAAATAGTAAGTCGCATAACATATTATAAATTCAAAACGTAGATATGGTTAAATAAGCACTAACTCTAAAACTTATGGAATTTATCCGAAAAAGTCATTATTACTTACAAATAAAACAAACATCGACGTGTTATATTCAAATGGCAATAAGCTAAAATATGTAAACATATTTTTAACAGCATTCTCTAAAGTTGATTTTACAAATAAGCATAAATAAATATTAATTTAACATTGATAATTACTTAAACTAACAAGCCGTTGTCACAATATTTTGAAAATATTTACTTTTATTTACAAAAACGTACTAAAAGCAAAAACTAAAAACGACGTCATTAAAATTTAAAAAAAGTAATAAAACAACAGACGGCTGCATTAAAAATATCGTCAGAATTTAAGCCGTAAAATAACAAGTTCTTTATAATTACATTTTTAATGCATTCGCCATAATTTTACTAAAAGCACATGTACTAAAAACTCAGTCCAACAGACGTTTAAAAATGCTTAGATAATTGACTTATAAAATTATTCACGATTTAATTTTCAAAAATTTTGTATGTTGGACAGAGCAAGCGGCGACTATCAAAGGCTGCTCTACAACAAAACTAAGCAACCTTTTTATTTGTTTACCATCAAGAGAATGTATTACGTAATATTCTCCAATTATCTTGAATGTTACGATGATTTTTAAAACATATTATTATATGATAATGACAATTGAATTATTCATGAAATTTAGATGAAAAAAATGTAGTTAATTCGCTCACAAATTAGTATGCAGAGGGGTATTTGCGTTGCCATGCAAACACAATGGAACTCGTTTCAAATTCGATTAAATGCAAGTATTTGGAAAATTATGAAAATTACTGCAACAATGCAGACTACATGTATTGAGAAATTATACATTCAAAATTATATATCGCATTAATTTTATTGAATTTACACAGCAAAATTCCAATGTATATTGCGCCTTTTTTAAATGACACTTTCAGTTCTGATTTAATTAGATTTTATTCATTTAAATTAATAATACAAATTAATACAAAGATTTATAAACGTCACGCATCATGATGATTGCATAAAACCGTCACTTTGACAGTTGAAAATGGCGTTTATGAATCTAACCACAAATACCTATAGAAATTAATAGACCAAGTTTATGATTAACTAGATTGATGAAGATCAATGATTGGGAATATGTATTATAATCTTTCCAATGAGTAAACAAGTGTTATGCAAATGGCGTGGTTTCAAAAATAGCCAATAAAATAATACATTGTTTTCTTTAATTAGTTTTTATACAATAACTAATGTTAAGCTAAAATGCGATTCATAAGCGGAGACAACTGTGACTACAGGCAGACGTCTGCGTGCAACAGTCGCCTACACTATGCCGGCTTGAGGAGATGAATGTACTCCGTCCAGGTTGACAGGGTACACTCCTCTCTCATTATACCCGACTGCTTCCAAATGATGTCGAGACGAGACTAACTCACTTCACGGGTGTTCCTCTTGAAAGTGTTGGTACTAACCCGGACGCGTCTAAGTTCCCTTCTAATTTACTCACTGGAAAGACTACAGACACTAAAAGCGTGAAATAATTACAGGAAAATACTAGAAGACCATGCTGTGCTTGTGCATGTCGTGCTAGTAATAAAACTTACCACCTTCCGTTTCGTGCCACACGATGCCTTCCAATGTTACAGACGTGCCAGGCTCGCATGGGCCCAAGCAGTCTGGCTCCGTGATTGTGCCCACCGATGTGCCGACGCACACTTCTGCTGTCTCCTGAAAAGATAGAGTCATTGGTGAGTATGAAGCTAGTTTCATTTCTCTATATAAAGCAAACAAAAGAATTCGACACTTTTCTCCTGGTATTAACTAAATAAATTGACCATATAGAGTTATATTAAAAATTGTTGATTATCGTCGATTGATAACAATAATTTGTATGGATTTCTTTTTCTGTCAAATAGTACGTTAATAGTTTTAATGGATAGTAAGTTTTAAATACACATAAACAATAGACTATCACAAAACATTTAAAAATAAACATTACAACAATCAAAATCAATAGTTTTAAAACTCGTAATTATATCTGATTGTTATTACAATACTACGTAATAAGTTATGATTTGTTCAATATAATTATGCATACATAGTCGCGTATACGGAAACAATTACTTAAAAGAATACTATGTATTTTTTAAATGACAATAGAACTTATTATTATGATTATGAAAAACTAGCCAAGCCACGTGGTTTCATCCGTATTTATTTTGGATTATTCTATATAGATTAGATACCTTAAACGTCAATATTTTTGACATTCGATCTATTTTGAACATTGGGTTTATTAAGGAGATTTATTCCTAATAATTGACTCTATCTACTGGTATTATAAAAACATGCGTGATATTTTCCAAGTTTAATATGGAAATTGAAAGATTTATCAAAAATATTCGAGTGAATTAGTTTAAGATTTTTTCGTATAATCAACTTCCGTAATAAATAGACTATTTAACATGAATGTATCGAAATCGAATCGGTAGTGTCTGAGATAAGCGTGTCAAAACATGCAAACTCCACTCATTATAATATTAAATATACTATACATAAAACAAAATATGAAAATGAATACGAATTAAATATGAAAATTTCATTAATAAACAAAAGAGCCATTCAAATTAAATATGAACGGACAATTAAAACTGTACGCTCTCGTAAAATATAATACAAAATTAATTATTTAAATTATTACTCGTAAATGTTGCTTCTTATCTTTTATGATAAAACTCCATTGTTATATTTGATTTAGATATTAAGTTTTTTATATAGTAATGAAAATATGATAAATTCAATTCAAAACACAGAAAATGTGCGTTGTTACATTGTATTAAATATAACATAAAAAACGTCAGGAACAACATTGTTATCCTCTTTATGTATGTAGTTTATCTAACTATAAACGGTTTTACTATTGCGTTTATTTTTCAATATACATCAAATTAATATAATAATAAAAAACCGCAAAAAGCGTTTTAAATTAGTCAATCTAGTTTATTTTAAAGTACCTATCTAACAAAATATCTATTTCGTTTACGTATATATGATGACCTATAATATAGCAGTTCGGCCCAAAAATGGTCGTTTGTGTTTGAAGTTTTATTATTTTGATTTATTATAAATGATTGTTGGGGTTATCATTGGTAAAGATTGATTCGTTTACTATTTGTCATTTATTTTAAACCGAAATTTAAACTCGGAAATATAGAACGAAGTTGTAATGCATTATTATTTTTTATTTTAACAGTCAATGTTACTAACTCTATGAACAAATGTAAATCACGTGCGCTACTCGTGGTATATTATATATTGGCTTTTATACATACATATACCTTATTGAAATATATATGTGTAAATTATATTGCTCTAAACTGTAAAAACTATAAACACAAAACAATTTGTAACGTGCTAATAACACTTCAAATATAAGATTTACAATATTTTTTATAATAAAAAAGCAATAAAAAAAAAGAATAAATATACTTGATAATACAAATCAAATATTAGGTGTAAACGAAGAAAAATAAACACGGTTTCATGTGTTTTAACAAACAAGCATTTAATGCAATCCTCATATCTGCTGTCATAAATAATATATAAAAAAAACTTCGATTGATTACTCATATAATAACACCACGTGGTGTGGTTTTTAAGCGCAAAGAACTGCTAACCACAGAAAAAATCTACATTTAGTAATCGTAGTTTGTACACTATTGTTATAGAGACTACATCATCTCGTGTGTTACATTTAAAACTGGAGGTAATAGAACAGCAAACTAGATTGGATTACTAGAATTAAACAGTTAAAACTGGTACCCATGGCCGTAAGAGATCAAATATGTGAAGTTTTGCAATTCGCAGAAAAATTGTCGATTATAAGCACTAATGTTATCATTACGTCGACATGAATTCGCTGATGGGGTAGATATGGAGCTAGCTTTTTAAACGAAACAATAATCTCCACAAATATAGATAAAAGATATTGGACACTATTGAGCGATATCGCTTATCATACGTTTAACCACATCAATATTTATTTTCAATAGTTACGATAAGATTTTCAACTAAGTTTGATAATAAAAGTTATTTATTACTTTTATTATAATCATAACAATAATTATTTTCGTATTTTATAACATGTGTACAGATGACAAGTTATCATCCATCCATCCATTCATTCATCCAAAAACAATTACAAAGCTAAAAGATAAATAGACCGCGAAACGAATATTTAATATTTGCAATTGTGAATAATGAAATGAAAATACGCAGTTTGCAGATTACCCGTAACCATTTTCATCGGAATCGCGGAAAACACGAATTTTGAACAAACATTTTGTGGGGAATAAAACAAGGTACAAATGTATATTTTTAATAATATGAACGAACGAGAATTTGTGGTCAATTTGTTGGTTTATTGTTCAATGAAAAATCTGTTTCTTTTCTTTTAAATAAATATAATTATAATACTTTTTTAAATGATACGTGAAGAGACTATCTACTATCACATTTAGTTTGATTTAAGCCGACACTTTGAACACTCAATTAGGTAAAATTCAAATTTGAATTTTAAATCTAAGAAATTTCAATACAAAAAACTCATTTATAACTTATCCGATTAATAAACATTCATACATTAAACTAAAGCAAAAGATTTTGAAAATAAAACTGTAATAAGAGAAAATAAATTTCAAAGTATTGGATATCGTATTTTTATCAAGATATTTTCAAGAGAAATTCAACGGAGCGTATAATATTGTATGCCGCGTGCCGTCTGCCATTTCAGAGCTTCCATAATACAAATATTTCAAACGGAGTGCTATTTTATTTTTATCCACGTTCAACTATGTACTACTAGGTATGCAACTATTATTCACTTTGCATAAACTTCATTTTACGGTCAATTTGATTATGAATAACGTAATAAATATGTAGTCATTTATTTTGTACTACATTTTGGTTAAAAGCAATCGAAATAAATGTTATAATAGAACACATTAAGTATCATTAAATCGCTAATAACCTAAAATAGCTAAAAAATAATTTTAAATAAACAAATAGGTAATATTATTGAGAACGTACCAACACACACATATGTAACTAAATCCTATTAATACCAAAGCAATAATCATAAAAATATATCACCTTGTAGGCAATAATCGATTTATGCGTATTACTAAAATATGGGTCACATTGTATAATAATACGAATAACACCAATTGACTCAACTAAATCCAATAATAGTAACTTAATTATATATTACTTTCGAAACAAATTGGTTGGAAAATGGTTACAACAGTCATACCTACTTACTAGGATTGCATAAATGTAAGGAGCGTTTACGGCATGGAACATAATCAAATGAAGCCATTTACATTCAGCTGTTAACGCGAGAGAAAAAGTCAGATCGTTGTCTCGCTCGCACCAGTGGCTAATGGCATCGTTCTTTACTGAAGTACTGTTGCTCTGAATCCGGAACGTAGAGATCGTAATGTACTTTTAGAACACTAAGATTTTTATTACATCTTCACCGGTTATTCAGATAAGTTCAATGTAATTTATATTTCATTGTAAGTGTGTATAATTTTGTAATGAATGCGTACAGTTATTGTAAATGTCTCGCAAACAAACGGAGAATGCTAAATATTCCACCCGCGCATCACTTATAATAAAATGAAACAGCACATTGTTGTAAAGCAATGACAAACGAGAACAATTTACGCCCACGAGCAAACTCATTCTTGTCTACAAAACAATAATCGAACTAAACATATTCATCCGCATGGAAATTGGAAGTATAGCTTCAGCAACATCAGGTGGTAAGGGTTGATAATCATGTTTGTAGCTTGTTAATGTGTTTAAGGCTCGCGCTTTCTGCCAAGAACACCACGAGTCTTCTCCAGTCAGGTATTTATCATGTTGAGGATTGTCGTCAGTGGAGCAATTATGATAATAAGAAGCCCAAATGGCATTAGACATATTTTCAACAAAATCACAGTGTCTTCTTATCGCTAAGCCATAATACACAGTTAATTTATCGATGATTTTACCAATCAGTTTACCCTTTCCAGCAAGTATCTTTTTCTGCATTTCTTTCCATTTTTATCAGTAATTTCAGTTGTAGTTTTGTTTACACTCTTTACCCATTCGCTTCTGAACATGATCTATGCATTCTTTTTTCATCACTTCAATGTCGCCATAAGGTACTATTCCGGTTTACGCTCCGCCTACTTTTAAACGCTCGGAGACGTCTTTACAAATACGCTAATTTCTCTGAAACTATTTGCCGGATCAATATGAAAT
>JAPWLS010001419.1:0-46365 GCA_028551675.1 Tineola bisselliella
AGTTTGTTTGATTGCTCGCGAAAACGGATATCCTATACTAATAAAAAAATAATCTATAACCTTATAAAAACAGGCAATTTTTCTTGATTTTTTTTTTTCTCGAAATTGTATCTCTTTATACAATACACTTGATTACTAACATATTTAACACACTTTTAAACACAAATCAAAACATAAACTCACCTTAAAATAACCTTTTATTGAGAAAGTTTGCACTGTAATATTTTAGTGAAAACTTTACTTGCCAAATCAAGCTACAGTAACCAATCAGAGCAAAGTACGGCAGTGATAAACACTGTTGTACACACAGTGTTACAATTCCATCTATTGATTATCAAGTGTATTTTTACGCCCAAGACTCTGTGGGAAGTTGAAACTTTTTCCAATTTTGGGCCAAAGTCACCCCTTAGGGCCAAAGTCATACGACCTTACGGTATAATATTGATTCTTGTTCATATATTTCGTTTCGATTCATTCCAGGTTAAGAAGTTAATCTGTCGATCGTTCTCAATTACATTAAAATTATGTTTTTTAAATCGACTCAATTAAAACGGTAGCCGTCAATTGCGCAAGAGTCGAAACCGAGCAATTAAACAACAAATTTACGCAAGCGATCGCGACAGATAAATACTCGAGATTGGCTCGGTATTTCAATCGACAATTAATCACGTATGCAATAATGAATACATTGTATTATATTATGTGACTTTTTGAAATAATTCTACCAAATTCTTGCTGTCAGTTGTTGCTAACTCTTTTTTGTTAATTTAAAATTTCAAATTATTTGATATAATAAATACATCGCTATTATACTAAGTTTAAATATAGATTTATATAACTGTCCCTACTTTCTTTTACACTCGGCTACTGAATTTGAGGCTTTCTGTTACACTTTAAGAAAAAACACTACATGCACAACTCGCGTGCGTTCACATAACGCAATTAATAATATATTTGTTAATTAAATATTTTGTATGTAATACCAATTAATTCCTGTTTATATCGTTAAAATATAGAAGTTAATTTAGGCAAAATTGTAAGTAGTAAGTAATGTGCGTAAACGAACTGAAATCTTGTATTCCTTCTTGCTTTATTGACTTTCAAACACGTGATAATTGTGTCAAACACGTGATAACTACTTTACTCACTTTAATCTCGCCACTATTATGATAACTACAATTTTCGAAATTTAGTCAAATTGAGTCAAGTAAAGCGAGTACCTCTAGTGAAAACGTGACAAGTCCATTTTCCAATAAAACTGGAAATTATTATTATTAACAATGGTACAATTATTATTATTGGTCGCGCGGGCGGACAGGATGAATGGCTCGCCACAGGGCGCGAACTTCAGACCACACAATAAGGGACTCCCGGGTCGGAACAAATGTACCTCTAGTAGCTTAATTATTGCTATTCTTAAAATAATATGTGTATCGGATTTTGTGTTGATTCTTCTTCTATTTTGTATAACGCTTCAATTGTTTTTAAAATAACATATAACATGAGTACAAGATGGGGCTCGGGAACCTCCCACAGTTTTAAAAGCTGGTGAAAGAAAATTGCTAAAAAGGTTATGTACATTTACATTTAGTATAGATTCTGATGACTTAAATTTGTACATCCAAGACAAAAAAAAATCCGGTCGGCTCTCTTAGTAGCTTAGCTGCGATTTTTTGTAATGTATATATATGTATATATTTGTCTTAAGTATCAAAAGATATAAAATATTTAATATAAATAGGGTTGATGATGTGTGGAAGAAAAAAGGCTTTATAAATTCCGCTTGCAATTTTTAATTTCAGCACACAATCAATGTTATGTTAAATTAACCAATAAATCAAGTATGGCCGGTCAGTGTAACGAGTAATTGCTTATTTAAATTCAGCCGTTTGCGCTCTTCTCAACACCCAAAATCTTTAAGATGTTTGTTCCGCTCGATCACAACAAGCTTTTACTGAATATTATATATATCCCTACTAATATTATAAATGTGAATGTGAGTTTGTTTGTTACGTTTTCACGCAACAACTACTTAACCGATCATCATGAAACTTTGTACACATATTTTTGGAGGTACTAGAAGTAACATAGGATACTTTTTATTTTTAAAAAATATTTTTTTTACCATAGTTTCCTATTGACTGTAGTTTTAGCCGTTTGGAATTTTTCTATATTTAGTTTTATACTTTCTATACGTATTTAATGAGTTAAATGCGAGCGAGGCCGCGGGTAAAAGCTAGTATTTATATATAAGGTTATCAATAGTTTTCCTATATATTAATTAAGAATGTGTTTCTGTATATAATAATATTATTATGACGGTTTTAATGGTGCAGTGGGTTACGCAGAGGCCCCGGGTTCGATCTCAGGTTAAAGTTTATAAATATTGTCTCTTATAACTGGTCTGTATGTGTCTAATAATTTCATTTGGTTTTGTTTTTGTATGATTTCTGAAAAATTTTGTGAAATGTGCACGTGTAAAAAGCACATTTAAGAGATTTGAGTTATAAAAAATAAATCATGAATAATATATATTTTAGAATATAAATAAACATGCATGTATATATAAATTTAGAACAAAATTAAGCTGATTGTATCTTCTTTACAATGTGACGAACAGGAATTCCTACTTGTTAAACATTTCGCGTCTCAGTTTAATCATTGGGAACACGCCAAATTGTAGGCGTTGACGGTGAAAAATATACCGACAAGCTTTCGCATCGAATATCTATACCAATTACACGGGCTATTGAAGGATATTAAGATTTTTAAGAATTACGACGTATTGCAAACTTACATTTTACATGCATGAATTTTTTTTTTGTTTTTTCTTGACTTTGATGGTTTTGACTATTGATGACGTTTCTTGGCGGTCTAGTATCACTCTTATTTTGATAAGTTTTATTCGTGATCGTTATCGCAGCAAGACGATGGCTGCAAAGCCTTCGAAATATTGAATCAAATTAATCAAAATAAACGCGGTAGTAAGTTATTTTAATATAGTTAAATAATCAAAGATAAATAAGTAATAATTATTAATATATTAAAAATATATATTTTTATTAAAGTATTGTACTTATACTAATTTATTATTATTTTTTGTTTCAGGTAAGCCATCTTAAATGTAAACGTTAAGTATAATAAAAAAAAAAAACAAAACAAAAAAACAATTGATTTATTGTTTTGTTTCAATTTTGAAATTGCAATTAAATAAGGCGACAAAATAGGGCACGCACGTGATTTTTATTTAATTGCCAACTATTATTTGCTTAGATGCAAATCTAGTCATCCTAAATAGTATGGAACAATAGCGCGGGCACTGTAATTGCTAGAACATAACTGAGATTAAAAGTGACTCATAGTTAAAGACGCTCTGCTTACCTCAATTATATTACCTCCTTTTCATATTATTGTGGGCTGATACCTGTGTGGTTGCAGCGTGGATCTGATCTAATTTTAATTCTTGTGAATTATAATATATATTATTGAGAATTATGTGACTCATGAATTGTTATTTACTTTTTTCTGAATGAAAATTCAGTTTTTTTTGTTAATTATTTTATGTGCAAGCTATGATTGGCGAGTTTCTTGTGGTCTTACGTCTTTTCGAAGCCGTTATAGAGTCTTACAATAAGTAAGCGCAAGCCTTTAGTGCCTATGCTAATAAACGATTTTCATTTCATTTCAATACAACAAGAATTAATATGTTATTATGAATGTAGGTACTTTTTGAAATATGATATAAAGAAATTAGCAGTTTGGTGTATGTTCACTCTGATGTTAGCTAGTGTGGTCCTTAAGAGGGGACAACAGTTACACAAAAACAGGCCGTTGATGTTGTTAACACTCCTTTCGTTTTGGATTATTTTTTTTGTACAGTCAGCATCAGAAATAACATATAAAGTACTAATCTCGTTAATTGTACCAATTCTTAAACCTTGAGCTATCTATTAGTACTGATAGTTTTGACGCTAATTATTTTGTTTGCTTATGAAATTCGTCTTTACATGCGTTTTATGATAAATATTAAATATATAATATAATTTTTTAAATCTACAAAATCTGAATTAATTATACTCGTATCCTATGTGTATATTGTTGATATTTTTGTTGTTTTAATTTACTTCCATTTTGTTTTTTTTTTGTTCTGTTTTGTTGTTTTAGTATACAGTATTGTAGTTTGAATGTTTAAGTATAAATGAATAAATAAAGTCGCGCTCGTGTGGTGAACAGCCCTTAATATATAATAATTGCACTCGAGATTTCTAACACATAAAAATGATATACAATACAATCAAGTTAGATAAAGCGTGTGGCGTAAGAAGGTAGCCGATTAACAATATTCTGCGCGCGCGCATAATCGCACCGTTAATTTATATAGCACTTGAAAATAAATCACAGATTTTGCAATGTTTAGACTGGACAATTATATGTATATAATCTCATGGCTGTTCCCCTTACGAGGTTGTATGTGTACTGTAAAGAAATTTTTTTTGCTTTTTTCATTTCAGCTTTTTAAGGCGATTGACCAATGAAAATTGAGAAATATCTTCTTCTGACACTATGATCCACTTCTTAAGTTTTTTAATTATTTGACTCCCACGTTTGTTATCTTCTTCTTCTTCTTCTTTTATTAATGGCCTCAGATATCTATTAAAGACAATTCTGCCAATGTCGAGTATTCGAGTAGAAATCCAATAAGAAATTACACTTTAAAAAACAACCGAACATGTTCTTTATCACCGTTCTATTAACACTCAATTTCTACATCCCTACTAATATTATAAATGTGAATGTGAGTTTGTTTGTTACATTTTCACGCAACAACTGCTTAACTGATCATCATGAAACTTTGTACACATATTTTTGGAGGATACTTTTTATTGAAAAAATAATTTATTTTTACTATAGTTTCCAACTGACTATAGTTTCAGCTGTTTGGAATCATATTGATTTATTTCTATTGAAATGATCTCTGATACTTATTTAATGACTTAAATGCGAGTCGTGGGTAAAAGCTAGTTGTATATAATTTTCTATGTATATTTTTGCTCTTACTATTAGTACCTACTCATTTCTAAAAAAAAAATACTTATTTTATATTCTTGCTCTGATACCCTTTTATTTGTATATGTGCTTCGAATATCAATTGCAATACGAACAGGCGAGTCTAAATAAAACGTAAGTCTATGTCAAAATCGATACGCACAATCGACTACTAGTTGTATTCGAATAGATTCCTCTAATCGCAGCCAATTAATCTTAACACAGCACTCGGGATACACTTCCCCGTCATTTTGTTATAATTAATAATTTTCTCTTAATATGTTTTTTTATTACAAATTAATAATTTAATCTGTTTGATGGAATTTAAATGTAATTTGACAGCTGTTGGGGCGTTGCAAGTAACACGTCGGTCTTTTGTGTAAAGGTTCGAGGTTCGTTTCCCGATAGAAGCATGTATCTATATTAAACCCTTGACACACGAATAAAATGTGCGTTGACAGATCCGTAGAATACCGTGCTAGATCACTTATATCGACTATCGCTCTAAAAAACATTCACTACATCACACATCCAATACAGCCTGAGAGATTTCTTAATGTCTCGAAGACGTCATTGTAAGTCAAGGAGTTAAATGACTACAGTCTAAACTCCGTGTAACGTCACTCGATTTAACGACAAACTCCCTAAAGCGTCGAAATCACTTGTCTGAAATAAACTTTTTCTTTTTCTAATTCAGATTTTCTTCTCTCCATTTAACGACAACTCTCTATAACGCCCTTCAGTGTCGTTATAGAGAGTTTACACTATGTGTTTCGGGTCTGTGTTGTTTTCCGCGTCCTCGTGCCGAGATTATAGGATATTCTATTTTGAATTTAGAATGGAATACGTACATAGTTATATGCATAAATATTACGTAATATTACATTGCAATGTGATTATTAATAAATACATATAAATCAGTTTTTTTTAAAATTAGTTTAGAGCATTTTCTTTCGCCAAAAAGTTTGAGAACCGCTGCTCTAATGTATTCAATGTCGAAAACTATTGTGATTTATATGTATCTCTTTAAAAATATTGCGACTATACTGAAGTATATATTCTACCTATATTTAAATACTAAAGTATGGATAGAAATGCATCTGTAAAAAAGTAGAGACGTTTGATGATGGGAATTAAAATAATTGTGAAATGAATCAATCGGTTGTCATGTCGAGTTTTTTTGCTTCGATAATTCAGCGTGCAATTCTTCAATTGTTTTTTTTTTAAAGTAATTTATTTATTGCTATTGTAGAAAAATTATGGAGTAATTATAGTCCATATACATTGTATGGGCAAGTTTGTTTTTTATTAAAGAACTTCTAACCTATTGGTTGACGCATGGGTTATTTATGATGTCAAAGCATGATTGATATCCATTTTTAAGCATTCGAGATGTCATATTAAAATAAATAAAATAAACGCGATATTAAACCACATATCGTGAGTGTTCCTCGTCAATTTGTACAGGCTAGGTGACTTTTAATTTCTCAGACCTAGGTTTAGAATTCTAGCTCCTAGTAATAGTTAATTTTCATATTTTCAGTTGTAATATTTCAATATAAATTCAGTATTAACGTCGCATATTTCTAGCTCTACGGTTTGTATTGAAATTTGTGACTGAAATTTCAGGTGTTGCATGTCAAAAGGTAATATATGTAAAGATCGTGCTTCTCGTGTGCTGTGGGCTCTCCTGGACATGGCACCGCATCTGGATATTTTTGCCGACAAACTCAGTGCAATAAGTAATGCATGTTTGGCCTTCTGCGAGAAGGTCAATATATTATAGAAAGTGAATTTTTATTTATTTTTTACTGTTGACATTGATTGGTTACTATTATTATTATTTTTTCTTTTTACACTTGACATTTTATTATTAATACTATTCTATTTTGTAATTTGACTCCTCCTTGCATGGTGTATTGGAATTGACTGTAAAACCATGCAAGTGACTGTACTAATATAAATAAATAAATAAATAAATAAATCTTTGTATTTGATTTTTATCAAAAACAAATTGGATAATAATGATATTCAATTATACTTAAATACAATTTTTTCAATTAGTAGAATCAGGCGCTCTCTCTATACTGATTTTATAAAACAATTGCATGCTGTCTAGTTTAACAAGGCCTCCATAACACAATCATATTTACATGAATTATGAAAGAACACAGGATCTATTACGAGTAACACCTCAATCCCGTTTAGTATTCACTAAAATAATAATGATAAAAAGCGGGACATAGTAGGTTATTTACATTAACTCTATACGGAGAGAAGTTTCTGAACAAAAACCATTTCGTGTTCTATAAAGTTTCCGGAGTCCGCCCTTGTTTGTGTGGGAGCTCCCAAATCATACTGTTGTGAGATTGTAGAATTTATTATTAAAAAAAATGAATAGATTCGTTTAAAACAATAATTCCCAAAGTTGACAAATTCAATTCAATTTCCAATTTTGAGGTCCACATCTTCAATCTTAGAACAATAACAATGCTCAGATTCCATATTAGCTAGGATTCTTATTGTCGTCTAATTGGAATGCAATGTGAAAATACGAGTGTTTCAATATGAACACACACAAGTACACACTCAATATTCGTTCAATCCATAGTTTGGGAATTTCTGGTTTAAAAAATTACGAAAGAGACAGTCTTGTTTATAATAATAAGTCAAAAACTAAAAAAAAACTTTTGAAAGTTGTCACGTTAAATATAAAATTATGTTAAAATCAAGTACCTTTTACCAATTACATTGTAACAGGTTAAAAAGAGTAATACATTTAATTTAAAAAAACATTTGTTGCGTGAAAACGTAACAAACAAACTCACATTCACATTTATATAGTAGGAAGGATAACTTACAAGAGTATGAATGACTCTGAGACAGTCAATCCAAATGTCGAGCTTAATTTCGATCGAGTTAGTTTCGATTCTCGGAAGGAGCGATGATGAAAGGGATCATTTGAGCAGTGTTTGTAACCAATATTTAAAGGTACTCTTTATATATGTATATCATTAGATAATAAAAATGACGTAAAAATATCTCTTATTGCTAATGATATATATTTAAATGAAATAAGTATATAATACTGATTGCAAAGGAAGTGTTATTTTGTATAATAATAGAGTGGTAGTGATGTAACCGATATACATTATCGATAAGTTGTCGATATTCGTTTTGTGTGTAATTATTTTAATACGCGTGAGTCGATGAAAGGCGCGTTTTTCATTCAACACTTGTTAATGGATCGATCTTTTTCTTTTTAATGATTGAGTTGTTTTTTTCTGCGTGTAGTTAGTTGATTGGTCGTGAGGGCGAATTCGAAGTTTATTTTACAATTATTAGTAACTGTTTAGATTTTTTTTAAATCAACCATGCCCTACTAAGCCTTAAGCACCGTATATATCAATTTACACAAATACGACTGTAGCCAATTGAGCAGTGGACTGTATATTTTGAATGAAACTCTTTAAAATTCTATTTACATTATATTATTCCTTATAATCTAATCACAAACATCCGTTCCCTATTCGCTCGTCTCTCGCATTCCTCCATTCTTTCATTTTAAATTTAAAATTGACATGTTTCTTTATAAAAAATATATACATAATTTTGATTGCCACCGCAACCTCTTTTCTGTCGACGACAACGACTCTTCCACGGGTACAAGAATCGCCAACAAAGGGATGAGCGTTCTATTTTTAAATAATTTAAATATGATTTTAAACATAAATCTTTACTGATATATTATATTGTATTATTATTATTATTGCTGATTCAAACTGAAGTTATTTATGTTTTACTTAATCTTTTTTTTCTGTAAACATTGTTTATTTTGTTAATTATAGTAATGCTCCCCTATTACACGGTACTCTTATAACGCGTTTTCATATTACTCGAATTCAAATCCCCCATATAACGCGGGGATTTCATATGTTATATTTATGTGCTGTGAAATTTATAATGATTTGTTCAATTCGTTTGATCGAACATATAAATTTCATAATATAGTTTTTCCTCAATATTGGATTTAAAAGAAAGATAAGTTAAATGTGAATAATTTGTTTTTAAACGCTTTATACGAGGTTTTATGCTCGTACAACGCGTTTTCCTATAACACGGAACCAATCTACCGTGTTATAGGGAGGTTTAATGTATCTATTAAAGAAAAGTGTGTTTTTTTTGTTAACAATTCCTTCTTTCACTTGACTCCCGGCACAAGTTGGTAGTTTCCTAAATATAGCAAATATAGCAATGACCGTTTCTTCTCTATAGCCTAGATTGCACAATACACGATTTGGCTGTTAGCCAGGCGAGGCAGGCCACAATAGAAGTTTAAAAAAATTTAATATAAAAATAATAATATATCACAATTGATATGGCTGCATGTGATGTCTCTACAATTTAAGCTCAAGAACCTCACTTAGAGAACGCTTAAAAGAGTATAACATCCTTATCGTTGCATCTAAATTTATATTTGAGAATCTGATGCGTATGCGCAAGAATAAATGCAGTTATAAGAAGAACTCTGACTTATGTTCACGGGAAACAAGAAGTAGGGAGGAATTAGCGTTACCTGGTTACGTTGTATGGAAAAGTTAGAAGTCCTTTATCGTCGTCCTAAGTGTGCGAATGTATAATAACTTCCCTAGCTGACTTATAATTCTGCCTACGCCTATATTTAATGAGCATATTAAATAAATGCTCATTAAAAAGGTTTATTATAAGGCTATATACTTACATAGTGTAACTGAAATGATTGTACATATGTTGGTGGATTTAAATCCCATAAAGTCGTTTAAGTCAGTTAGGTTAGGTTTAGGTTTTAGGTCTACGTTTCTACTGTCGTAGTTTTTATATTCATTATGACAAAAGTTGAATATTTAATTTTATTATAATTATAGAGTCCATTGTTTGTTTAATTCGGAAACAAATGAATGGTTTGTAAATGTAACATGAAAGAAATCTTTTAGTTTTCGAGTTTTATATCGGGTCAGGTCTTAAAGAAGATTCGAAAAGAAAGTCTATAAAAAAGCAGACTGTTCGCTCGAGGCGGTACCGCATCCACCGCGACCGACAAATGTACAATTCATAATTATCGACCTGCTGCCTTTAGTGAGGGGATGCATATATCGATGAAAATATTATGAATATAATTTTTAAAAACAATTGCAGTACGAAAACAAATAATAATAATAATAATAAAAATTCTTTATTGCGCTTCAAAAAACATGGCACAATGGCGAGCTTAATGCCATTTGGCATTCTCTACCAGCTAACCATTAGGAGAAGAATGCGGTGAATGAGGCGCCAATATAATTAATAATAATAATAAAAAAGTACATATTAGCTGGTTACATACACATAAATACATACAATATCGATATATACTTATATAAAATAAATTAGACAAATGACTGTCAGAAAGGTTGTCTGCTAGTAGCATTTTCCATGGTTTAAGAAATTCACCCCTCTCGTAGACCTGCTTATATACTTAGGTCTTTTCCGAAGCTTAGTTAGGTAATATATTAAAAAACCTTTAAAACACGTGTATCCTGTTCGGCGGGAAGATTAAATGTATATGTTGAAAATGTTTTTGGTATTGTTAGTAAATGGACGGTGTTAATTATTATATTTGTTTTCTGAAACATTTAACGTTCACGTGTTAATAAAGTAAAAATATTCTGAATAAATATTATGCAATTTTGTTGAAAATAGTGTTTTTTATTGAAGCTAAAGAAAATTTAGGTTTGTGGTTTAATCTCAGATCTTTAACATATTTTAGTATTTTTCGAAATATCGAATAAAAATAATTAAAATAAATACGATGTACTAATATCTAATTGAATGTTGTATGAAATGTATCGATAAATATTATTAAGCAATTTCAGTCACATCTCTATTGCAACACGGCAATTATTACGCGCTGATATTCGCGTTTACTTTGGGCGCGGGCTTCAAAGAGACCGCTCTCGGGATGCTCAAATTTTCCTTCGGCATCTTTCTCTTTCAAAACAATTTTATTTTATATCTAGTTTTACTAATAAGTTGTACATAGAAATATTTTGCATTAAAAATTGAATTTAATTGTCTGTCAGTTATCCTTTGAAAGATGTGGTCAGTGTTGTATAGTGGATTTGCTTTATTTTTAAATAAAATAAAGTAAATTTGAACTAATTTAATGATCCTTATCATTGCATTTGTTATTGATGTCATTACAATTGTATATCATTGCGAGACTGTTAGGGCACTGCAACATAATGACTATATATCACCCTAAATCGTATTAACGCTGTTTCCCCTATAATACATTGCTTATCTGGAAGAAATTACTTTTAGTGATAAGTTCAGTTGTTTTTTTTTGTCTAAAGCAATAAAGGCTTCATTACTATTATTATTTAATAGTTAAATCAAATCATTACCATTCACTGTTTCGAATCATTGAAATACTCGTCTATTGTCTACAACAGCGGTTCTCAAACTTTTTTGGCGAAGGAAAAAGCCTTAATATAATTATAAAAAAACTGATTTATATGTATTTATGAATAATCATAAATGTAATATTACGTAATATTTAGTTGGAATATGCAGATGTAACCTTATAATCTTCCTTTGGTAGGTATTTTTTGCAGTATTTTAGCCTTAAGGTTCCGCGGAACGCAATTTGAGAATGGCTGGTCTACAAGCATTTTGACTTTCGCCACAATATTATTATAGATCTTTACAGACATAGTGCACTATGTGTAATCATGATTAATTCCGTCGCCGTTTCGAAAACTTTGCAGCCATTGTGATCATCGCGAGACTGCAGTATCACAAGTCCTATTTAAAATTTTATAAAATATATGGATCACAAGCGTAAATGTATCCTTATTAAATATTCATGCCTTAATAACATGTATGTTGTGTTCGTTAGCGCGGCATTGCGCAGGCGCATGGTTTTGAAGGCGTCTCGATTTATTGGCTGTATTGACTAGTGAATGTTAATCGATATAACATTAACATCACTATGGGCTGTTAATAAGTAGATTAATTGTGTGTTTTAAGCAGTATGATAGAAGATACTGAAATTCAGTTATTATCTTGATTTTAAAGGAAATTGCATTTAATGTTTTTTGCATATCTGAAATATATAAATCACAAGCTTCTATTGAACTTTCAACTATTGTAGTAATTCCTAAACGAATTACATTATAATATATTAGTTTGTTGCTTATCTTGCGCACGCGTCGCTTCGGCGGCGTCTGAGAATCTGCATGTTCCTATTGCCAAACCAAGTTGAACTTTATAATTATTTCATTACGATCTCTAATTACATAACAGTAATTTTATTGTGCAAAATCTTTCAAAGACCAAGAGTTGGTGTACTAGATTTTTTAATTTTTTTTTATATGGACTTCGATTCCAATTTGATCCTAAAAGAATACACATTGAATAAGCACCTCGGTATCATCAAGTAGTCTTGTAGTAGTGTCTTCACTCATGGACCACACTCTAGCTTAGCATCAGACGGTATAAAAAAGAAGATGACCAGGCCACTTCATGGGTGTAGCTACCACCTTCTCTTGTTTAAACAACTGATGACGTCAGCGAGTTGCTTCCGCCTTGTTAGTAAACCCGTCTGTACGCAGACTCCTAGTCTATAAACTTAATTCGTCGGCACTGTATGAATCGTAGTACCTAAAGGTGCCGCGAGATAGCGCCACTAGCGATTAGATGCGTACGCGCAGAATTTACTGCCTTCACTCGTATCGGTGGGGAATAAATTAGAAATTCGTTAGATATAAGCAGTGTTTGCACTCCAATTATTTTGTCGGCGAGAGACTTATTGTTTATATTAGATTATTATTATTTAGATAATATCTATCTATCTATATATATAAAACTCAAAGGTGACTGACTTAGTGATCTATCAACGCACAGCCCAAACCACTGGACGGATCGGGCTGAAATTTGGCATGCAGGTAGATGTTATGACGTAGGCATCCGCTAAGAAAGGATTTTGATCAATTCCACCCCTAAGGGATAAAATAGGGGATGAAAGTTTGTATAAATCTTATTAGATTTTCGACTGATTGAACTGAAATTAAAGATTGGAGCTACTATGATGAAGACGTCCGCTTAAATAGAACATCTTCATTATTACGCAGACGTAGTTGCGGGCAACAGCTAGTTATATATAAATACCTATTACTTTATGTATTGGTTTGGTGTCGCCTTTACAACAGTTATTTGGTATAGTATGTTTTATATCATTTTTAATCTACCATTCCTTACATATATATATGTGGCTGTTTCCACTACAAGCTAAAAATACTTATTTAAGAAGATTTTAGTATTTTGACACTTGTTCAGTCACTGTCATTCTTTTTCCTTTCTTGTCATAATATTTTGACTTAATTGATGAATGATTGTATTTTTGTTTCTTTTTTGCTTTAATTGTAAATAGTTTTGTAATGTAAGTGCATGCTGTGTCCACTATGCATAGGGCCTACAATCTGATTGTTATAATGCTTAGTACGATGTTGATTCCAAGTCTAATTGTAGAGCCCTGTTTGTGGACCCTATAAATAAATATATAAATAAATATAAGATGGAGGGTTTTTTTGACATAAGGGTTTACGTGTGAATTAAAATTTTATAATTTCTTATTGAACATTCGACATTGGCAGAATTGTCTTTAATAGACATCTGAGGTCATTAATAAAAGAAGATGAAGAAATTCTAGCAATATATTTCTATCTCTAATCCGTCATTCGTAGGTTCCTAACACTTGGACTTGTCAAAATATAACTATATCAATACAACAACGACGACGGCGCCCTCTACTCACTCCAACAACAAATATTAACTACTAGATACAATCAGATTTCACAGACTGTCATTTGCAGCTTCATTCATAGTGTAAAAAGCTTTGTCAATTAACATTTGTTTTATACGTGTTTTAAATTGCAATTCATTCAACATTTTGACATCATCTGACAAGTTATTATGCATGTTTACGCCGTTACAGAGGAAGCTCTTTGAAACTTTTTTAAGTCGATGAAAGGGCCGCCTGAGCTCATTATTATTATTATTATTTATTATTTATTTATTAGCTTGGGTTGTATGTATGTATGTAACGGAATCTTTGAGCATAATTTTCACCAATTTCCAGAAGTCTGATTAATTTGAATCTTTGCATACGTATTAAGGATCGATGACAATGCAATAATTTAATAACAGTTTCCCATTATCCTTATTAGGACCGCCAGGATTTATAAATTCTTATATAGATCCTATGTGGTGGAGTAAAAGAGATAAAGCTATCGCGCGTGTTTTTTTAGTTTTGTAAACTATTTAATTATTATTTTGCTTGTGGCGAGCATTCTGTGTATAGTGTGTATAATGTGAGCTTTTAAATGCTAGTCCAGGAGCCACTTTATCATTAACTTCTAATTGACACAAACGACAAACAATGTTGTTTGAGACGTCGACGAGCAAAAACTGAACATTTATAAGTTTCATTGCACGTATTCAGTTTTTTACTCGCACATTCTTGAGGCACTCCGATTAAAATTAACTCTCATAATAGTGGTGATAACTTCTGCGATCAATACCTTGTATATGTACAGGGTGATTCAGTTGAATGTACGAAGCTCTACATGCTATATTAGCAGCGGTCGAAATCTTACATCGTTTCGGTTTGAAAAAAATCAAATATTTTTTGAAATAAGAAAAAAAATTTAAATTTAGAATTCTTTTCTATCTGTATATCAGTCAGAAGATTTGAAAACAAATGCGTTTCGGTTCGTGAGTAAGTCCAATTTGATCATTAGATATTAGGTAATATTAATGGAGTGGATATTTATATCCTTCCCTCCAGCTTTGCATAGTCAGAATCTACGAGATTTCGGAAAGGCATATGATGAGAAGAAATCACAACAAACTCGCCAATCATAGTACAGTATATTAGTATAGGTACATCTTTAAAACAAGAGGAGTGTGTCCTGTAATTTGGACAGAGCACATTCATCTCCTCAAGCTGGCACAGTAGAGTCGACTGTTGCACGCGGACATTTGTCTGTGGTAACAGTTGTCTATGCTCATGGACCGCACTCGAGCTTAACTTAGTTAATTATTCCAACGTATTTTTCTTTCAATTCTTAATCTTTGCGAGGCCAATTACAATAACTCCTCCACAGTTGCAGTTTTTAAATTTATTAAGAAAAAAACCTTAATGCTTGATTCATGAATAAATCATGAGTGGCGACAAATAGTGTAGGCAAAGGTCACTCGTTGTATTATAGATGTATCTCATTGTTTGTCCTTGTTACACTTATAAATTTTGACCTTTATTTTTTAACCCTCTACTAAAAATAACTAGTAGATAGTAGTCAGTGCTTTTTTTCAGTTAATTGATATTTTCCAAAGCGTTCAATTAGCAGCTTTGATGTTGTTTAATATCCTGGCATATGACTACACTCGGCCTGATGTTAAGCTAGAGTGTGGTCCATGAGTGGAGACAACTGTTATCACAGACAGATGTCTGTATGCAACAGTGGAATTTGTTTTAGCTCAAATAAAAAAATTAATGGAATTCTTGTTCTTGCTCATATAGTGAGCGAATTAGACTCGTAATCTCCCAAAAATTTCGATCAGTACCAATGTAAATTTGTACTTTGGTCTCTTAGTACGTATGATATAATCATCAGCTTAGTATAGCCAAAACCTGATTAGTCATTTAATAATAAGACTATATATAACTTTATTACTTAAAAACCGTATCATTCAATTTCTGTTGTTAGAGTTTTGACTCATTGAACCTGCTCAAGATTAAATAATAACTAAAGGAGGTCAAAATTCAGACTGCCAAATGAACCAAGCCCGCCTTGCTCACCTGTGGACAGACGCCATCTTGAAAATGCGTTCCGTAACTGCATGATGCGTACGCGTGAAATGTGGGACATGGAAGAGAAAAAAATTGCAATTAGCGAAACGTTTTAAATGAACGCGACATTTTTTTTTAAATTGAATTCTTTTCCATATCTTTGTTTGTTTTTAATTATATTATTGCTTTTTTCTTTAATTTAAACAAAATATTTGTTAATATTTTTGTAACAATATGTAATTGTAAGTAAATTATAACTAATTTGATATGTTATTTATTATCTACGTTGTAGGCGTTTAGATAAGTGTTTTGCCCTTCTTAACAAATCGTCCAGTAAATCGACAAATGTTCTAATATCTGTATTTGCTGATTGATTATGGGAAAAGATTTATTTATCTGTAATAATCAATACGGTTGTAATTAATTTGTCTTTTAGCTAAAATACTAATTCGTTTTATCGAAAGTATAAACTTAATAAAGAAGGTACACAAAACACGTACCAATGGAAGACAGTTCGCTAGCGGAAAATTGCGCCGGTAAAAATTATGACGTTTGTAGTGACGTGACACAGTCGCCTCGGTCAGTCGACAGTCGACGACTGATAGTGCTGCCCCGCCCCATAGCTCCGCCTCCATGGAACAGCGTCTAACTTCACGTTGTTGAAAAGAAAAGTGGTACAGTGGTAGGGTGTAAGAGGCTTTGGTAAAGTGGGGATTCATTAGACACTCGTAGTTGTGGAAACCTTCCTATCAAAATAATAATAATAATAAAACGTTTATTTTTAAATATTTTTTACCAGTGTTGGTTTGTCTTGGCGCTGCAAAAAGGATTATATGCTAATATTTTTAATATAGAGTTTATAATAATAATAAATGTATATCTAATAGGAAATTGTTTGGAAAACTAATGTTATTTTCTATTAGTACTAAGCTAACGAACTTTGGGAGATTTGTAGGTACAACACCACGGACAAGTGCGTCGCATATGAAGTCGAAAGCGTATTTTCACATTATACATTAAGCTCATCTTGCCCGAACTCGATGTATATTTTATTTAAAACTACAAATTGTTTTAGCTCAGGGAATTGTAACTCCAGGTGAAGTTATTCGTTTTAGTCCGCTGGGAAATCATTCCGGGTAACGCCGACACGATGCAGTGATTGCATTCAGATGTTACTGTAAAACATTGTACTCTCTTTACAACAGCATCCCATCTTTATGAAACAAGATTTGATAGCAGGCTTTGCTGTTTTGGTAGCAGCGACTGACTTAGTCTCGATTTTCGAAAAATCGATTATATTAATTATAATATACATATGTTATGACACCAAGATCTAAAACAAATGCCTACTTGTTTGACGATGACGTATTTTGAAACGTCATAACCAAAAATTAAGGTTTTTTATTTAATTTTTTATAAAATAAGCTAATTAAAACACTATATCACTACGACTACCTAACATCCACACTAAAAATTTACAACGGCACCAAACACCTATCAGTTACACAATTACATAAACACATGCATTCTTATAAGAAAAGTCATACTCAATCAAATTAATACAATAATTAAATTTAACAAAAGAACACATAAATTCAACACAAAAATCCTGGGAGCTAGAACTAGCTATGGAAAAGAAGTGTCATGGTGGAAGGAGCGCAGGTCTATAACGAATTGCCGATTATTATAACCAATAATAAAAATATTTCCAAATTTAAATATGAATTGAAGAAGCATATAATGGGTTTGAGTGCCTTGTAATGGTGTTGTTAATATTCTAGTATAATATAGTCTATGTCAGCCATTCTCAAAGTTGTGTTCCGCGGTTGTTATAAGGTTACATATTCCAACTAAATATTACGTAATAAACATTGCAATATGATTATTCATAAATACATATAAATCAGTTTTTTATAATTATATTAAGGCTTTTTCCTTCGCCAAAAAAGTTTGAGAACCGCTGGTCTATGTACGTTATGTTTATTTATAAAATTTATCTCAATTAAGTGAATTTATGTAATTATTTTTGAGTAATTAAATGTTTTAAAACTTTAATCCGTATGCAGGGTTGAAGTGAGAGGTAAGCTACTTCATTCCATAATATTATATGTTTATATATTTGTTTGTATGTTTCCAAGTCGTGATATTAATAAGAGTCGGTCGCGTGGGTGATATGAGTCAACGCAGCAACTGTTTTTGGTTATTATTCTCTTCTAATGATATTACCAAATTAGGTAATCTTTACAATTAAGCACGGTTTAGTATAAAGGCACCAATACACGAGGACGACGGTTTGTATGAAACTTTTGTTTTTGTACATTGTAACAACTTTTTTTTGTGTAACTTTACTGTCAATGATATCCAAATTAACTAATAGTGGGGCTTTAGCTATATAATTGTTTTTTTTTTAATTTTAATATGATTGGCGACGTTGCGTATCACATTTTTAAAAATCTTCTGAATAAACATTTTATGGCAAAACAAAGTATCTCTTAATTCTACTTTTTATTTAATTCACTTATAACTTTTCTTCATAAATATGTATGTTTTGTGTATATTTAGTTATTATTTTCTTCACATTGCACCAAATATCACCGCTCACACAAAGATTAGCTGGTAGATAATGCCGACGGCATTAAGCTCGCCTATGTGAAAAAATTATTTTTTTTTTCAATAAAAAAATTTTTATTTATTATTTTTATTGGTATGTGTTAAAATTTGTGAAAATTATTGAAATATGAAAATTTAAACTGTTTGCTCTTAAATAAAAAAAATTGTGTAACGTGTACGGGAGGCATTTGAAATTTCAACGTGCACAAGTAAAGTACGACCATTTTTGGTATCGCTACTGTTTTGACTTATTTTTGTATTGTTGCGAGTGTGATTAATTGAAGATAGCTTCGTTTAGGTGGCCGTTTTGTAATTAGAACTTGTGACGTCACATCTAGTATATTACTTCATTTGTTTTCTTTAATTGTTTTAAAAATTAAGTTACTACAGATTGACGTGAAATGTATATCTCTATTTGGAGTATAGCTGTAGTATACAAGTGCAAATAGGCCGGGATAGTGAGAGGCACATTTGATTATTTAGAGGTTTAATGTTAGTTTATATAAATACCAATTAATTAATGTATTAACTTAAATGGAAGTCGGTGTTTGTAATAAAAATTTCGCGGACGATACCAAATAAGGCGTTTAGAACAGTGTATAAACATGTCCTAATTAAACATATATTAGCATTGATTAGTGATTAATAGTATTTTGGTAATATCAGCTTTATTACTATAAGAATAAAGTTTTGTTGCGTGATGCGATCTTTGTGGTTGCGCGTGCGCCGCCCACACGTAAATTTACCTCACAATATCTTTAATATAAGTGATTTATTCATCACGACAGATGATTGAAGGCAGGAAAATGGTTAAGAGTTGTAGTTTTTTTTTCTTCTCTCGTTTCATCCGTAACTTAACTACGTATTTAGTTATCAAATAAATAATCTACAATGTGTACTGAATGTCAATGTGTGAGACGAATTCTCTTCACGTGGCGGTTATTGGCGAGACGTGATCCGAACGCTTCCGATTCGATTCCGTTGCCGAATTCATGTGTCTATCATTCGTGTTGGTTAGAAGATTATTTAACTCTTTCAGGTTTAGTGGTCAGTATTCTAACCACCTATTATATATTTTTTTATTCTATTTATACGCTATCTATGGGTCATGTGCCGTACTAGGATGCTTGATAAACTCATTGTTGATCGAGTGTTATGAACCTTTAGCACCGACGTGCGACTGTTAGGTAAATTCAATTATTTATAAAACCAGTGCACTGTTGTTTTTTAACGTATCAATCCGATTATTCAAAAATAAAAGTTAGAGATTATTAAGGTAGAAGATTATGTTATGATTTTAGTATTTCTCTGTTATCTAGTTTTGGTTGTGATAAAAAATAAGCGTAATCTCTTTTTTTTTTAATAGCGTAAATAATACGATGATTAGTATACTAACCACGCTAACCCATTAGTATACTAACTAAGCTCGCCTATCTAAAAAAAATATTTGTTTTTGCAATAAAGAATTTATTTATTTATATGAATTTGTACGCAACGTACATGTGACACACTCTTAGATGTGAATTTGCGTACAGATATTATTTGTAATATATTAGCTCATGTAATGATAATAAAATTGTCCTAAAACAATTTAAAATCATACTCACAACAAAGAACTAAAATTCGTCCTGTGAATTTGTCAGTTTTCGTTCCACTCGGGACTTGCATCTCTAATTTTCGAGGGCACTGGACAAAGGCGGAAGTGTTGTCGTGGCAAAGGAAGTTTGGTTAACATTTGTGCATTTTATTTTTGAGACAGGATGTTACGTATGTTGTGTTATAAAACGATGAACTCTATTTTTTTGCTAGTACGTGATGTATTAATGGATTTTGCTAAGATTATAGTCCACAGTAGATGGTGCTACATGTGTCTTCTTGTATTAGTTTAAATACAATATACTAGAGCAGAAGTTCCCAAACTATGTGTCGAAGCGAGTGGATCTCAAAATATAATAACACTTTATTGCACAAATGCATATAAGTACAGAAAAGAAAAAACAAAAGGCGGTCTTATCACTAAATAATGTTCTCTATGCGTTAATATAACAGTCCTTAATTCTTATTGGTAACGATAATATTTTCATTTGTTTGATGTTCATTTTATTCCAATTAGAACTAATAAGACAGCATTAAGTAGTTCCGCGATTCGCCACTAGGGAATCTTTTAGTATTACCCATTTTTCTAAGACAGCCGAGACGTGGGTCTTAAGATTACGTAAATCGATAAAGACAAAGATGATATTCTTAAATATATATGAGATTATATATTATATAATATGTCTAATTAGAAGTTCATAAAATGCACCATATTATTTACATTGCAATTACAGCGCCGATGCACCGTCCATGTTGAACAGGCATTCCTTTTGAATTATAAACAACTATTTCCTGGCGCCTAAAACTTTTATATTATTTAAACGTTTTATAAGCGATACCGGGGCATTACCGTTGTTTGTACTTCTGGATTTAATAAATTAAGATAGTCCAAACCACAATATGTGAATGCTTTATGATAATTTATTCTCTCTTCTGGTAATGATGGAAAACGTGGTAACTTATATGGACCACCACTATGTTTCTTGCATATCAAACATTTACTTAAGACACTCTTTACTTTAGCACGGGCTTGAGTTATCCAATACTTCTGTCTCAAAATGCTTAGAGTGTGTGATACACCCACATGATAATTTTCTGTATGACATGAACTAATAACATTTTCTGTGAAGGTTGAATTTCTTGGTAGAAGTATGGGAAATTTCTGATCAAATGTCCAATAAGCATTTTTCATTCTTATAGTGTGGACATTTTTGAGACTGACTGTACATTTCATATAAATGGATTTATTTTTGTCGCATAAGCCATTTTGGATCTTACGCATAGTCATAATCTACAAGATTTCGAAAACGCATATAACGAGAAGAGATCATAAGAAACTCGCCAATCATAGCTTGTAGTAAATAAAATCAGTACCTAAGTAAGTATATAAAATAATAACCCTAAGCATACAGTAACCTAACCTAAAAATATTTTAAAATTACTTTGCTAAAATTATTTTTTGTATCTCAGGCAACGGATGTTATTATTGTATAAAACAAAAAACTACCCTTAAAGTCAACAATCGGTTTCGAACTTTTCCGATTGTAATTGAAGTAAAGATTTTTAAAAATGGAATTCGTGTCGAATTTTTATAACAATATGAAGCTTTCTCAAAATCATTGTCTGTTTTATATCCGGTGCTATTGACCTAAGAAAGGAAGTCAATTTTGTATTCAAAACCTCCAACTAAATAAAATTACATTTTGTTCACACAAATTTTAATGGTTTATGCAATTTGAATGATTGATTTCTATTATTCCATATTTTAAATATTCTCCCTTCCGTATTACCTCCTTTGCAGTACCTATACCGAACTCGGCTATAATGTGGATGTGAACGAAATGTGGAAATGCGTCTCTATCAAGCCAGTATAGAGGGGGCGACTACTGCTTGCGGATATTTCCTCACACCATCTTAACGTCAGCTGGATAGCGGCCACGTGTAGGAACTACTATAAAAATAATTTCGTTTTGTAAATGCCATGAAAATAATCTTGGTCGGTTTATTCGGATAATGTAATATACAAGCTAATATATTCATATCTGAAAAAAAATGACCATGAGGAGCGTTCAACTGAATTACCCTATATTTATACAAGGTGCAAGTTAGCAAAGAAAATGTTAAAGTTTATAATAAAAAGGCAACAAAAATACAATTTCTAATAATATTTACTTAAATAATCGATTAATTATTGTATACGCACCTAGAATTAATTATGTACCATAATAAAAGCGGGAGAGAAAAAACAAGAACATATACATTGTACTTAAAGATAGTTGCAGTCACATTTTTCATGTCATATCTAAAGAAATTTAAATGTATAATGCAATTTTTCTATAAACGCTGCAACGCTACAAATATGGACGTTTTATGACAGCTTTTGCACATGTCACATTTCCGGTGTGCGAGTTCTTTTTTCAAAAAAAGAAAATGGCTGGCTCGTGCCCCGCGATCGCCTACGCATCCGCTACCGTACGCCGGTAATCCGTAAGAGAGGGATATCTATATGCGTACTAGCTAAAGAGTGAAAGAGACGGGCGATTACGATTATCCTTATCGGGAAAATTGTGTCAATATTTTGTTCCAGTATGTGAGTCGTAGAGAATTTTATGTGTTTTAAATTGAATACGTTTGTCTGTTACTTTAACGTGAATGTATTTATTAATTGGGATAGGCAGGTAGGTAGCAGCATACACTAACGACTAGCATCACCTATGCCGGCTTTTAAGTATCATTCGTAATGTCTAGTGAAGTATTTTAATTACTTAAGAATTACATTACAGTTGTAATATCTTAAGCAAAAGGTTAACGATAATTTAATGTTAGTGTTAATAAGTGTTTTTAAAATACACTTTAAACTGATACTAACATCTACACCTGGTTTTAATTGTTATAAATATTATTATTTAGTTCTGTATTGAAATTTCTAGGTGCTAGTAAAGTGATTAATAATATATTAACCCTTAACTATGACGTGGTACAGGGGCCCTTAACGTGTGTAAGCAAACATTAGTCAAATGTTATTCGTAACGTATATTATTTTCAATTGTTTGGCTAGCTCAATTTATTTTAATTTAATGCAAGTATTTTTAACCCTTCATTTGCCCCCCAAATTTATTTTGATACAGGGTCCCTCCAAAGCACGCTACGCCACTGTTACTAACATTAAATTGTACAGGCTATGATTGGCGCGTTTCTTGTGATTTCTCGTAATATGCCTTTTCGAAATCTAGTAAATTCTGACCATGCGCAAGAGCCAAAAGGGCCTACGAGAATTTTTTTATTTTGAGTGATACGTATGACTTATAAGCCGGCATAGTGGAGTCGGCTGTTGCACGCGGACATCTGTCCGTAGTAACAGTTGTCTCGACTCATGGACCACACTCTAGCTTAACATTAGGCGGAGTGTGGTCTTATGCTAGGCCATCAAAAAAAAAAATTAAAAAAACTTTTTTTAATATGAAAAATCACTGTTATTGTTATGTATATTGTAGATATGATATACCATTTATAGATAGAAGACTGCCCGTCGTCTTCTTAAACGATCTTAGCAGAAGGGATGCTGTCTGCAGATATATCTTTAACAGTATGATATCTCCGTAGTGTGGTCAAGTGTTAGACTACAGTATATAGTAAAAAGTTGAAAACAAAAGAAAAAAGTAGTACTTGAACTTAGTTAAGGTTAGGTCATACATGCATTACCTAAAGTGTGACTAGATTTATATTCTTATCTAAATGTACGTGACATAAAAAACAATATAGCTACAATGAGTAATTGAATTCGTTGAATTAATTATAATGCATTATAAAGTACAATAAAAGTTGTTTTTTTTTAAACATAGTGAAACAGCCGAAATATATAGATCGATTTTATTTAACCCCCTATCTAGGATTAAACTATCTTGAAAGTCACAATGTACATATTATATTAGCGAATTCAGTGTCTACGACCATAGCAACCTTGACACGGTCTTAAATTAAGCAAAATTTCAATTAAAGCAAAATTATTTATTCATTTGTTCGTTTGGATATGTCAGGGGTGACCAAACGCCAAGATAGTCCGAGCCATTTTTAAAAATTTGAAATTTCTCGTGAGGCGCAATTAAATACGTATTTAAAATGTATACAAAAAAGGCATTAAAAAAGTTACACTTAGTCCATATTTGTTGTCAGTAATTTAAAAGATATTTTGAAACACATACGGAACGATAATAATATTTTTAAAATATAATAGCACTAAAATGAGAAGGGAACTGCGGGTACATTTATCAAGAGCCACAAATAATCCTTCAAAGAGCCGCAGGTTGGTCACCCCTGTTATATACTATAGTTTCTAAAAGCGCTGCTTACCTCTTTCTATAAAAATAATGATCGTAAGTTTAGTATAAAATTTAGTTCACCGAATCGTTGTAATTTGAAAGAAATATATTTTCGTAATGCAGCAATTACCATTACTGCTATTAATTAAAAGGCAACCGAATTTCTTCGAAGTTAATTTTGTTTGCAATTTTTACCAATAATATGCGGTTGGGTTGATTTCTATATTATACTATAGGTTTGTTCTTTTGAAGATACGAAAGAGAAACTTAAGGCGTCATAACGCGGGTTACTGTCATTTTTAATTTGAAAAACTTAGATCCGTCGTTTGGCGAAATAAGATTTTTTTTTTTTTTCAATTGATAAAATTATAAATTTGGATTATAATCATTACCTGGTCAACGATGATATCGGGTATTTATGTTAGCTTTCGTATCGAAATGTAGGATGTGTTATAGTTCGAATAAACGCCATCTATCGGTGGGTAGAGAAATCACCGTAAAGTAATAAAATTTAGTTATTTTTTTAAAAAAGAATTCCTATTCGTCCCATTCGTTCGTTGGATACAATCGACAGGTTAAAAGCGAACGAATCCATCATACATTGAATAGTTCAGCTTAAATAGCCTTAAAATACGGCAACAAAACCAGTAATGCATAATAAAATAAATTGAGGGACATATTTGTTAAAATAATTTAAAGACAACAATTAAAACGTTTAGTATGTGCATTTTAACGGATTTATGTCAACGTTAGGGTTGGCAAGTCTTTTTTTATTAACGTTTGAATGAATAGCTACACGTAAAGGTGATTTTTTTTTGTAGATATTAAATATAATTGGTTGTTTCAGGCGTTACTTTGCGGAAATCCATATTAAAGGAAATTATTTAAAATTATTTTGCTTATAATTCCCGCCACAACATTCAGTAATTTGTCCCGACGCGTTTCGCCATTTCACGTATCCTGATGATGCCACGTGAAGTGACGAAACGCTTCGAGACAAATTACTGAATGTTGTGGCGGGAATTATAAGCAAAATAATTTTGAATAATTTCCTTTAGATAATAAATCATACATAAATATTTAAAATTAGTCTATATATCTATGTTTATTTAATAAACAGGTCCTTCATATAGAAATAATATACCCGTGATATGGCTTCACTCATTACGTAATATATTTAGAAGTGCGGACCACTATAAAAGCAATTTAAATATCGACGTATAATTTTTATAATAAAACTTGATGTTGACAACCCTACTTAAATGAAGGAACTACTTACGCATTACGCGAAATAAAATCGTATATGTAGTGGTATAATGACTTAATTTATTTTAAAGTTAGCGATAAAAATAAACATTTAAAAAGGTGTGTGAATCAAGGGTAGGATAATTACAAAGTTTATTCGTTTAAAAAAGAAAGTATTTTGATTAATTTTAAAAGAAATTTTATTTAAAATATGTTACATAATTTATTGCTCAAGTTCCATATTTTAATTTTATTTTAATTTTTTTTTAGTGGGGTGCCTTCGGAGCCGGCCGCGAACGGCCTCTTGACTTTTACATAGATTAGTTTTTTAAAATAGAATACGGAAAAAAAAAATTTCGGTTCCTGAAAAAAATCCTGAAAAATTTTTTCAGATCTTGAAAGAGCTTATGATTCTGACCAAGATTGTCGTTTACACGAACTATATCGGACGTTTACTTTCGGAGATACAGCCAATAAGGCGAGCGGCGGACCCCCCCCCCCCCCCCCCCCCCCTCACCCTTGTATCAAAAATCGCGATCCACTTAAGGGATATAGTCATAAAGGCAAGCGTCGACCGAAGGTCGGCGCGAGCCGCAACCAATTTCCCCCCCCCCCCCCCCCCCCCACCTCCTTCATCCACCAAAAATCGCGATCCACGTAAGACATATAGCCATAAATCGAGCGTCGACCGAAGGTCGGCGCGAGCCGCCGCCGATTCCCCCCCCCCCCCCTTTCCCCTCCACACCCCCTCTCGCCATCCAAAATCATAAAAAAAAAAAATTAAAAAAAAAAACAAAAAAAAAATTTTTTTTAATACAAAAATCGAATAGGCCTCCAAATTTCGATCAGAATAACCCTTTACGCGGTCGCGCTGACGTCATCGGTTGTCGAGATATCGCAAAAACAAATTTTGAAATTCGCGCGCGAAACGTCAGAACCTGTCGTATTTCCGTTACATCCGGTTTGAAATCACAACGATTCTAAAGAAGTTTCACTTCAAAAATGTATCAATTCATATACTCGATACTCTAAATTATTGTTTTTTTTTTGATATATTATGTTTGTAAACCTAAAGATAACATCAAGTGATAGGTCCCACGTGTCAGGCATTGCCCACTGCTCGGTGTGGGATCATTGAAAATCAAGTTGTTAATTTGTGTACGTAATTTTATATCACAGTTCAGTGGGCTTATCACGAATTTTAGTCTGGCTTTCGAACCGAGTTCGCTTCAAGCGATTTGTATGGGAATTTGAGCAGCGCCACCGCGGGCGGATTTGGAACTACAATATTTTAGATACTTTTTGTTAATTTTCGAACGTCTCGATCTTTCGTTTATTTGATAGATTGCTGGTGCTCGTTAGTCGTTAGTAAAAATCATGATCCCAATTGCTAACGGATCCGTTTTACTTGTGACAGCTCGATTCGAAAGCCAGACTAAATTCGTGATAAGCCCACAGTTCCACTTAATGTAGTTCACATTTTGTCTTTCCATTTCGTTAATAGCTGTGATCTGTTTTAATTTAACACATATATGTACCGTTTATTTTGAAAGTGGTGTAAGTCCATTTTCTCTTGTTTCGAGAAAATTAAAGGTTAGCATATCTGTTAAATAAAAAATTCAGACAAATTATATGACGTCTGGCAATGCTTCTACTATTTTATCGATATTTAATTTGATTACATCAATTTGTTTTAGGCGAATTAGACTATAATAAATAGAAGTAAGCTTAACTGAAAATAAAAACTCTACAAGAGGGATGGTTACACTTGGGTAGAAGATTAGGTGTTGCAAATTGAATTATATTGAATATTAAAAATTTATTTATATAGGTACAGTCACTTGCATGGTTTTACAGTTAATTCCAATACACCATGCAAGGAGGAGTCAAATTACAAAATAGAATAATATTAATAATAAAATGTCAAGTCTAAATATAACAGCTTAAAAAATAATAATAATAACCAATCAATGTCAACAGCTAAACAAAAATAGTCTCGAAAAAATTCACTTTCTATAATATATCTATATATATATATTCAGATGCGGTGCCATGTCCAGGAGAGCCCACAGCACACGAGAAGCACGATTCAGCGGAGAGAAGAATATATATATATATATATATATATAAAGGACTATAAGAATTTCACAAAATCATATTGTAAATATAATGTACCCATTTAAGGTTTAAATTTGTATCGGCATTTTTTATAGGTCCATAGACCATTAATAAGTAATCACAGGGTAAAGGCCAAAATTATTCTTCTGAATGGATGAGCCGACAAATTGTATCTATGTCCGTAGTATTTTTTTATTGTCAAAATTCTGAATTATGGATGAGTTTATGCAACATGTACTCTAGTTTTAATAATTTAAAACAAATCGTAATACTTACAATTTCGTGTGTCTATATTAATAATATATAGTTATTAAATTTAATATGTGATGGTTTACACTTGCATACAACCATTCAACAGTAGTAGTTGTGTAGTTATTAACAGCATGTAAGTATCATACAAAAAAAAGTAAATGATATGAGTTCATTTGTTTTAATATTATATTTGGCTTAAAGAAAACTTATATACTTAAAGTGTTGAGAACATGAAGTTATATTAGGCTGGGCATGCACCAGTGTCGCCTGATTAAAGTGAAAACATTTAACCAACTTAAAACACTACTAGACGGTCGAATAGTCCCGGATCTCTTATATAGATGGCGCTATAATCGCAAAATTAGTATACGCATGCGGCTTAGGAACCTCAACCTGTAGGCGACTGTTATACGTAGATATCTGTCCGTGGTTTTTTCTGGTTAACACTAGAACTACGAGCCAAAATGACCGGATGACTTGTGCGTGCAAAGTATTAAATATAATTCAATAAATTGTAAATAATAGAATCGTTTACAAAAAATAACGAGTAGGATTGTATATAAAAGTCTTGTGAAGAATTTTTGAAACCGGTCATATTGACGGGTTAGTAGTTCTAGTGTTAAAATAGTATGCACAATAATAACTTTAAATAGCTCTCCTGTAAAATTGCGATTTTATAGATCCTACCATGTTAATAGGATATGTTAGGTAATTAAAAAAATAGAGTCCGATATGTGATAATTATTTTAAATTAGTTTTATTGCTATAATATCAGATATTCGGTGTAAACACCCCCTAACATAGCCTAAAGCCGGCGTCTACACGTTACGTTTTATTACACTCCGGTAATTATAGGTCATCGTGCACGCCAAGTGAGAAATCAATTACTTTAACAATCAATATAATCACTCGGTCATATAGTTTTATTCATCCATTTTAATGGGACAGAAATATTTTGGTTTAATAAGTAGGTATGTATATGTTTTTTAAATTTAGAACTACCGTTCGTCTTTTATTTAGATATGTGAGTTTAAGCTTTTGAGGGTTTTGGTTTTAGAGTGATATTTTTTTTTTGTACTTAGAACACAATTAACAGTTTTATCATTAAAATTGTTTTTTTTTTGGCGTTCATTTCATAATGCCTTAGTAATAATTCATGTATCTTTATATAAATCAATATGGTAACAAAAAATTTAGTTACTAATGTCAAAAACAGAAGCTCAATGGTCGCGCAAATGGTAAAAAAAAACTTTTCGGATGCCCACATTAATATTGTCAAAAAAGAAACGCGGACGGACGAGGCAGAAAAAGAATAAAGGACGGACACGCATAATACAAGAGTTTGGAGATTTTTCGATTTAAAATTACACGGACTAGATATTCGGACATCGTGTTCGAGTCCTTCAAAACATGCTTTGTACATAGTTTAACCGAAACCGAATGAATTTTAAATTTAGAACCTTTTGTTCTTTGATGTGCCGAAACTGTTATTCGATATTTAAAATGTTTGTTCAAGCACCAATAGCAGGAGGTTTTAGGATCAATTGTTTTTTTTTAAGTACTAACTATATTGGCATATACATTAGTTGCAGATATTAAAATAAATAATAATAATAAATACTTTATTGCTTCAAAAAAAATAACAATGCTGATACAAATTAATTCATAGGAAACAGATTTAGAGCAATTGGCGATCTTATCACTAAAAGTAATTTCTTCCAGATAACCAATTGTCATAGAAGAAGCAGTAATAGTATTGGGCAATGCAATTTAAAAATAAAATACATAAATTGCTCGGTTAAAATATAAAGTATGTGGCAATGTATTTTTTGTTTTCTACAGTAAAAAAATAGTAACCAAAGAAATGAAATGAAATGAAAATAGTTTATTAGCATAGGCACTAAAGGCGTGCGCTTGCTCATCGTCAGACTCTACTGGCTTCGGAAAGGCGTATGACGAGAGGAAGACCACAAGAAACTCGCCAATCATAGTCTGTACATAAAATAATTAACAAAAAAAAACTGAAATTTCGTTCAGAAAAAAAAAGTAAATAAGAAGAATAAAGTATTGAAGCCAAAATTCCTTAATTAAGAGTACTTGAACTCGACCGCTAATATAATTACAAACGCAATTAAATGCTACCACGATCGTTGATAAAAAATACCCAAAACGAATCCCCGATATCCAGAAAACACTGATTTATGTTTCAGACAATTTAGATGAAAAAAATCACGTACCGGTTACTTCCACACTGTTGGAGTTTGTACTTTTTATTTTGAATGAATTCATGTTTTATATTCGCTGTTATTGTTAGATCAATCGTAACTGGGACATTTATTAATTAATATTAATAATAGTAAAAAAATAATAATTCGATATTTCGAAAGGTTTGCAGCCAACAAGCTGATTGTATTAAATTTTCTAAATTAAAGTTAAATAAATTTATTTTAATTTTAAATGTTGAAAAACAAATGATTTTAAGTACATATTTTCTTTTTTAAATACATTTATTGATTTGATTGCCATAGTATGAACGTAGTTCAGTAAAATTCTTCCGAAATTCCTTTAAAGTTTTTCCTCTGCGCATTAACTGGCAGACGAGGTGTTTCGTGTTGGACACGCGACTTTGGCTCGCAAGTGACCGACAATAAAAACCATTTGAGTTAAGGGATCATGGTATTGGTATTTTCGGATTACGTGGTATGAATTTTGAGGCTCGCTCTTATTCTTGTGTTTTTAGTGGTAGGACTCGAGCGTCTTGCATTTTTTATAGCAGCGGTTCTCAAACTTTTTTGGCGAAGGAAAAAGCCTTAATATAATTATAAAACACTAATTTATATTTTTATGAATAATCATATTGCAATGTAATATTTAGTTGGAATATTTAGATGTAACCTTATAATCTCCCTTTGGTAGGTATTTTTTGCAGTATTTTAGCCCTAGAATTCCGCGGAACACACTTTGAGAATGGCTGTTTTATAGTATATCTCAATATGACTCTACTCAGTTTGGTGTTAGGGCTCTAGCTTGTCTATAATATGGGTAGCGACAACTGTTTAGCAGGGTTACTTACATTTGAAAATAATAATGCCTTGAATCAATAGATTTTGGAGTTCAATATTCAACTTGCGATAACATGATACGACTAAATATCCCATCCTTAAAAAATCGTCCCTTTCGACCGCCACACCTTGAATCAATATTAGTTCAATTTTTTTTTAATAGTATTTTAATATGTAAATAAATATTTATTTTTACAATATATTTATACATATATATTATTCTCTTCTGCATTATTAATCTTGACTGTTTTTTTTATATAAATAACTAGCTGTATAATAAAGTGCTATGAAGTTTAATGATGTTTCATATTTCAATGACGCCTGCCCGTTCGGAGTCTCCGGAGTTATTGTAGTTTTAGTAAGGATCCTTATTTTTTTTCCTGTAATTTATATAGCCTATATTGATCAGTGATAATGTAGCATTCAAATAGTGAAAGAATTTTTGAAATCGGTCCAGTAGTTTTTGGAGTCGAAGTGGTCGTTACAAACATACAAATCTTTCCTCTTTATAATATTATAATAGTATAGAAGTATAGATATAGATTGGTAACGTTTCTTCTTTACTATTTATTGTAGTTACAACTGTTTCTAACTGCTAAAATTATTCTCTAAATGAAATAAGGTCGCGTTGGGTGGTTTCACGGACGTGTGCTTTGAAGCGTTTCCCATTCATCGAAATATTTCCAATGATCACTTCAGGGAGGTCCTTTTTCCGACTTAAAACAGTATAAATCTTACTCCAAATTTATTTTGTCCGAATTTTTTCCATCTCAATTAATTGAAGACATCGAACACGACGAATTCATTCCGCTTTGACAGATTCTAAGGCAATTATATTGTTGTTTTTTGGCGGTAAAAAGCGTTACGGTTTTTTGTGTGCCGCCCCGTGGGGACCACACACGCTGTACTTTCTTAGGCTGCATTTCCATTAGGTATAACATTTCTGCTAAATCAGTGGGCTTATCACGAATTTAGTCTGGCTTTCGAATCGAGCTGTCACAAGTAAAACGGATCCGTTAGCAATCGGGATCATGAATTTTTACTAACGACTAACGAGCACCAGCAATCTATCAAATGAACGAAAGACCGAGACGTTCGAAAATTAACAAAAAGTATCTAAAATATTGTAGTTCCAAATCCGCACGCGGTGGCGCTGCTCAAATTTCCATACAAATCGCTTGGAGCGAACTCGGTTCGAAAGCTAGACTAAAATTCGTGATAAGCTCACAATTTATACTGTCCTAACTTCTAGTTTTATTGAGCTTCTAATTCTAAAAATCTCACAACCCTCTTCCTGATTACTAATACCGAAATATAGGATGTGCGTTACATTTTGTACACTGCCATCTATGGGTGAGTAGAGGAGTCGTCATACTTATTACAGTAATGCCCCGCTTTAACTGAAATTCCCGCGACCATAGAGAAGTTGATGACTACATTATGTTTATACTAACTCTTTCGCGTAATTTAATAATAAATTTGAATTTCGCGTTATAGTGAAACCGCGCATAACGGGGTCGCGTAAAGCGGGGTATTACAATATGTATTATGTTTATTTTACACTACATCATAAAGAGTCACATGTCACAATATAAAACCCTCCTGTTTACATCACACACATCAAAATAATCTCTCTCGGAGCCATAATTCTTTATAATTCATAAATTTTTCATCATTGCCATCATTGTCATTGTCATTCCCACTTTTTATTGCATTATAATTGTGATATGTATTATTTTGTAATTGTATTCCATCTATATCAATCATTCTGTACTGTAACATTAATAACTTGTAACTGGACAGCTAAAAACACTCTTTTAGACCTATTTTTTATATACACAATTGTTTCTATGGAGTTTCCTCTGTGGACAGTGGGTGAATTCGATTCTAATTCGAATATACTGGTATGAAATGAACTCTTAAAAACCTAATCGCATTTTTGGACCGTAATATAACTACCATCAAGCTGTTTGTAGTCCTAAGCCTATAATCCTATATTTTAATTTCCTATAGGTTATATTATCGTTGTTCAATTTCAGGTCAGAGCATTGTATGTATATGTATTTATTATTGTTAATATGAAGGGCTGAAAAAAGTTGTAAAACCGTAAATAGAAGTGACATTAACAGGCTTTAAATACAGAAAGGTTTCACCTAAAAATTTCAACAAGTTTTTCGTCACATCATTAAAGACATAACAATCCAATTTAAGTGTTAAGTTGGTTAAGTACTAATAAATTGTTCTTATTCGATTTCCGCGTTTATTCCGAGGGTTTAAGAGTTACTGTTCGGTTGTTTAACTAAGTATGTTGTGTTGCAAAGTAATAAATAATGAATCGACTAAGTGACATCGGTTATGATTCATTTATGGGACTCTCATACTTAATAGTAGGTTTTTGTATTGCGTTCGGAAATACATCCAAGTTATTATTTATTTTATTTTGAAAAATAAGATTTTTTGTAACAAATAAACTAAGTTGGATCATGCCTAAGCTCTTTTAATAGAGCTCTAGTGATTGCTTCTCTACCAACCACATTTGAATTATTAGTTATCCAAATCTACAAAAAGTTTATAGAAAAAACTACCCTTGATCGTTTTGGATTTGATTTGAAAGTCTATTTAATTTAATCAAAACGTGTACACAGTAAAAAAAAATCAGAAAAAATATATCGGCACATTTCTGAGCGCAATCGTTTCGTACCATTTATATTGTGTTTTTTGGCAATCGGTCCGACTATTGTACAGATATGTGCGCATATTTGTATTCCGACACGTCTTCATTTAACCACATTTGGCTTTCGTATAAATACTTTAACGCGACACCGGCTCGCTTAGTTTTACATTCAATGTATCATCAAATATTATTGTTTAGACCAGGGCTGACCAACTGGCGGCCCGCGAGTACATGTTACTAAATTATTATTATTAATATTAAAATTATTTTACTATGTGAAAATATAAATCTGATTTGAATTTAAAGTAGGTACTATTTAGTTTGCGTAACTTCACTTAATCTGGCTGAATAAAGCAGCAATCCGTTTAACGTCTGATGATGGTTGGCTCAAAGTTGGCGCCACATATTATATTTGTGGTTGGTTGTTGTTTATCTATGGTTGGCGCGTGTGATGCGCACACTGCTCTGCGCTATTTGGTTGGTTCATGCAATCGTGCGATATTTATTTATGAATTAAAATAATTATTGAATATGAGTGCTACTAATAAAAGAAAAATAGACCTTGAAAATCGAGAATTTCAAGATCGCTGGGAGATTATTTGTTTATTCTGAACTAGAACATAAACTGAATTTCATTTATCAACCTTCTTGGCCCCCGAAATGTTTAGTGAAGGAAATATGGCCCGCGGGCTATGATAAGTGGACAGCGCTGGTTTAGACCATTAACACTAGATTTACCAGCTTAAATAAAACTATTTCTACTAAAACCAAAAAAAGTTACAAATATATATAAAATATAACATTCATAAAACTAATTCTTCTGTTATAGATTAAAGAAGATTAGAAGAATTAAAGAAAATGTTAGATGCAGTAGGAATTTTAATTTGATCTTGCAAGACCAGTCATTTTACCTGGTCTGGTAAATCTAGTGTTAAAATAGTTCTTACTTTCCATTTACGTATTTCTTCATGCATAAACTGCCTAATGTCAAGTTAGAGAAATATCTAAAAGAAACAGTCACCTTCGCTATGCTGACAAGACAGGATAGATTCAGAAACAACGCTTAAGCTATGCGACAGTACGCAAAAAGTCTCGCACTAGTATTAAAATGAGTGTCCCACAAGGTTGAATCCTTAGTCCTTTATTGTTTTTGGTTTATATAAACGATTTACCGTACCTAGTTCGTGGACTTCTGGATATTGTAATGGATTTTAATGGAGCGTCTATTTTAGAATCAAGTTTGTTCATAGATTAGCTTTGTTTTCTGAATATGCGACGTACTTAAGCACAGATTAGACACTCAAGTAATGATTAGATTATTACAGATCAAACTAGGCTCGAGCGTCATTTTTAAAAACGAGCTACAAATACAATTTCTTAAATAAAAACATAGCAAATGTCCAATGAAACTTTTTGCAGCAAACAATACATCTTGGTAGGATGTAACCTTTATCTGTATCACGATATTGTTATCGCTCGATCTATCGCTACCGTGGGTCCCCACGTGACCCTGGACCTCATTCTTGGGGCTTGTTTTTTGAATACCAGAAGCGGTCGTGTCCCTCGATGCAGGGTGCCGTATGGGGACACCATGTCATCTTACATAAGCTTCTGATGTATCCGATGTATGTATATTGTACATACATACCAGAAATACGGTTTATTTAAATTTTGAGTCAGTTCTAACTTATCATAGGAAAGTAAAGGTAAATAATATGATTATTAGTCTAGTCTGTCATTCTAGAATAGTATAGACAATCCTCGGTTTTACGTCATGTTAGGTACCAGAGAATAGTGACGTAAAACGAGACACATTTTTCTATATATTCAACTACCCCCACCCCCGTAAAACGAATCTTAGACCGTTAAAACGAGGAATAGTGTCAAAATTTTGACTGACGTAAAACGAAACGCCGTAAAAGTAGGACTACCTGCACATTTAATACTCGTGAATTGGTCTGTCATACTCAAATTACCTGCTGTATTACAAATAAATATGTGTTCATTTAATTTGTAGTTCATTGACATTTTTATTATTATTATTATTGTTATGACATTTCTATTTTATTATACATGTCATTGACTTATTTAGCTGTGAATTAATATTACCTAAATAAATACCTACTGCTTAAATAAATACCTAATTTCTCTGTGATGGTATTTACTATAAAAAAATACTGTTATCAACATCTTAAAATACAGTATCGTATTCCTTTGAGATTTAAAAATGCGATTCGTATAATTTTAATAGCATAACAAAAAAACGTCAAACTTTCAAAATCTGATAGAGAAAATTGTTTTGATTTTGATACGGTTTTGAGATAAGGATTTTTATTGGTAACTTAGATGATTGATGGCGAATGTTCTTCTAACATATTGAATTGAATCGAATTATTATTTAATAATTCATATTTTTGTTTAAGGGCACTGTTATACTGATCCGGGAAATTTCTCGTGACGGAACATAGTCACTATTTTTAATAGTAGCCTGATATGTTACCATACTCCGGCTGCTATCATCAGAGCAGTGATTTCTAACCTTTTTTTTTTGTTGCGGCACATTTTTAACGATTTCAAAATTTGGCGGCACACTTTTAAAATTTCGTGATACAGTGGTTGAGAATCACTAGGCTAGAGGGTAGAGCAGCCATTCTCAAAGTGTGTTCCGCGGAACCCTAGGGCTAAAATACTGCAAAAAATACCTACCAAAGGGAGATTATAAGGTTACATCTAAATCTTCCAACTAAATATTACGTAATATTACATTGCAATATGATTATTCATAAATATATATAAATCAGTTTTTTATAATTATATTAGGGCTTTTTCCTTCGCCAAAAAAGTTTGAGAACCGCTGGGGTAGAGTGTTATTCACAGAAAACAACATAATTTAGGGTCTGGTAGGTTATGTAACATTGTAATCGGTAAAAATATACAGTCCCGAAATAACTAAAAATAACTTAAGGAATTGAAAACAATCTTTAAAGTTTAAGAGAATTAGGTAATATTCGTTTTTTTGTGTGTGTGACTGAAAATTATCGGGTAGTATGAAAAAGCCTTAAATGAAAGAATTTGATATATTTTAGATAAGTTTTGATATAATTTTAATAGTGCATTGTGATTGTGATTTTTTTAAAATTATTGTATAATATAAACGATTTCGATAAAACTTTTTATATTTTTGCTGATATTTTATCTGTCTTCAAACGTTGGAATAATATTTATATAACGAACTATATACCTACTAAAGCAAGTCGATAGTATAATAGAAAATAAAACTGGCATTTATTTGAACTATTTAAAGATGTAATTAAAGATGGTAGAAGAACACAGAGTACTACATCGAATTATAATATTCCATATGAAACTTCACGCTAAAAAGACGCGAACGCTTCGACCAAAAGTAACTATATATGCTTTATAATTTAAAACTTAACATTTTGGTGCTACCGGCTTTTATTATACTATACCAGCTTATGTTATGCAATTAGGTATACAATAGGATGACAATGCCCCTATACAGCAGCTATTCTTCTACATCATAGTAGATTTATTATATATTATTATGACATTAGTATGTAAGCGGACAATGCCAGTATACAGCAGCTAAATCAAATTGATAATTAATAAATTTATTTCATTTATATTTGTATTGACGAGTAAAAGCGCTCCATCGTAGCCCATTTGCTAAAAGTAAATAAAAAAAAATCATTTCACCCATTACATTTTTTTCTATAGTAGTCATATGACTGTAGATAAGTGTCTGTTTACGACGCCTCCACTAAATGGCATGGAACACTTGTTAATAGGCTTTTTCCAAACTGGGGGGCTACTCAGGCGTACCCGAAGTTTCGTGATACGGCCGTCACTTCTATAGTTTATGTGAATTTTGACACATAAGCCCGTAAAAAGTCCTGTCAAATGTCCATAAAATAAGCATTGTGTGGCCTATCCGTCGTGGCGTCGCTGTCAAATCCGTAATTTTGTGAATGATTACGTAAGTGTTCCTGAGTAGGAAACGTCCGTATTTTCGTCCGAAGTGCGCCTGAGTAGCCCCCCAGGTCCTGAAACGCACCCTAGTTGCACCCTAGGTGAATTTACTAATACAACGTACAATGCATTGCAAAAAATCACTTATAACAACGATACACGTATATCTGACTATACATATCAGCGGTTCTCAAACTTTTTTGGCGAAGGAAAAAGTCTTAATATAATTATAAATAACTGATTTATATGTATTTATAAATAATCATATTGCAATGTAATATTTAGATGTGTGGCGGTCGATTATACAAGCCGAAAATACTTATTTAAGAAGATTTGAGGTTTTGACGTTTAGTCTGTCAGTGTCATCTTTCTTGTTTCTTCCTGTCTTTTGATTGCCACAATGCATTGTGATAATTATATTCTTAATCCATTTTAATCAGCAATATTATTTCACATAAGTTTCTCTAAAAGTGGTGACCCAACGACTTTCGAACAACGCAACCAGAAAATAACCTTATTTGTGAAGTTATGAAGCTAACGGCAAATTTTGAGTTCGGTATATGTAGACATTCTAAGAGTCCTCGGTCGTCATCTAATATACGGTGATTACAGGGCGCTTAGTGTTGCTACAATGCCTAACAGAATCAGCTCTTCACAACATGGCCAGTGAAAAGTATCAAAACACATAAGAAGCGGAATCGGCAGTTAAGATCCTGTGCCTTGCAAATTTTCTCATGTATTTATGGATATTGTTGGACCTCTTCCACCATCCAATCATTATACATGTTATTAAATATTATTAATCGCTTCACTAGCTGGCCAGAAGACTCTGCCACGGACATGGAAACCTTCGCTTTCAAACTTAGAGAACATGTTCGTGTACTTAAGTCAGTTAATGCAAAACATCATTCAACTCAAAATGCTACTTTCTTTCATCCAGAACATCAAAACGTAGCATGCTTTTGTTCATCAAGACAACATCGTGTGTTAAGTATTGTCAAGACAGTAACAACATATCAATGGCCGCAGAATACGCTTTCCGGATATGTATTCTTCTGAATTTACCGAGAGGGGAGTACTTGTGGCGGTCGATTATACAAGCCGAAAATACTTATTTAAGAAGATTTGAGGTTTTGACGTTTAGTCTGTCAGTGTCATCTTTCTTGTTTCTTCCTGTCTTTTGATTGCCACAATGCATTGTGATAATTATATTTTTAATCCATTTTAATCAGCAATATTATTTCACATAAGTTTCACTAAAGATGTAACCTTATAATCTAATACCTAATAACCTAATAACCTTTGGTAGGTATTTTTTGCAGTATTTTAGTCCTAAGGTTCCGCGGAACACCACTTTGAGAATGGCTGATATATATTATAAAGGTTTTAAAAGTTATACACACTCTTGTTAATAGGTTTTTTCCAATATGATCCTGAAACGCGACCAGAGTAGGTGTATTTACAAAAAATCACTTATAACAATTAACGACACATTTATAGCTAACTATAATATATATTGTGAGTGCAATAAAAATTATTCATTTTTCTTCCCGAAGTATGCCACCAAATGGCACTTGACAAAACATAACGCATACATATAAATGCGGTCGGCTTCGTTCCTCTTCAAAGATATGCTCACTCCGATATTCAGAAATTTTTTTACTGTGACATTCAACGATGCTATTATATTATACGCGGCCACTAATATTTAATTTTTGTTTTACTCTTTGGTCAACTGTGATGAATTTTTCGTAGTATATGTTCGGTTTACAGATAATCCATTCGAACTGTAGCTATTATATTGCTTGTGTACTCTTGCAGTGACACGTGTTCAAGTCTCGATTAGTGACGGATGAGCATTTTAAACTATTATATTTATCGTTCAAGTTTTTACTACAATATAAAATTTGTAATCAGAGATAACGCTATTTTATTCCATTTTATGCAGTAAAAATTATTTACTATTTAAACATGGCTACCATTAGACAGTAACCAAAGTAAGTACAGTAATGCCCCGCTTTACGCGAGGGATACGTTCCGGAAACAATCGCGTTAACTGAAATTCCCACGGCCATAGAGAAGTTGATGACTACATTATGTTTATACACACTCTTTCGCGTTATGGTGAAACCGCGCATTACGGGGTCGTGTAAAGCGGGGTATTACTGTAATATATCGCATATACTTATATGTATATCAAAATATCGAGTTTCTTATATCTTATATTTTTTGTCTTTCTGCTATTTATATATTAATAAGTAATGATTGAAACAATTTCTTATAAACGCTTGTAACAGAACGTTATGACAGCTAGGTGTCATTGGCCAAAAATCACGTCAACAATTTTTCAAACGTGTGATTGGTCTATTTTGTTTCGTACGATTGAGTGACATTTGAATCTGAGAGACGTTTTGATCTCTACTCAGATAATCTATTACTAGACGTATTACTTGAATAAGGGCCTAAGACTCTTTCCACTAAATTTATTGTGATTTATAATACTTCAGAAACAGTAGTATAACGTCTGATTTAAACTAAAACAAAAGTTTATCTGTATAAAGCATGTACTGTTACAAATTCCTGCCAAATAAAAATATATGTCCGTTGGTAACATTGATTTGATCATTTCAAACTATCATAATACAAGTTTCGAGGCGCCTTTTCATATGACATACGTGTTCAAAACTCACAAAAGTCTAAAGATTTATTAATATTGTTTCTTATTATCGCATTCCTACGCGACGTTATAAATATGACATTATGAACGATAGCCAATTAGCTGCGTTCCCGCCCGTTTTTTGGCGGGATAATATTGCTGTAGTGACGGCTTTTATTCAATTGTTTTGACGTTCGTCTAAACCGCCTATTGTTGATTTTCTTAAATATGAGGGAGGCTCCTCTGTACACGTGCAAAAAAAAACTATTATTAATTGGAATTTGTGAAATATATGAATAAAATAAAATTATGGGTAATGTAACACACATGTGATATTTGGTTATTAGAACCATAAATTTATTTTGATTAATTTAATTCGATGTTTCGATAGTAATCGTAGTTACGTCGAGACACTCAGCCGTATAAAAAGCCTATTGTCTTTGGTTGTAATTAAGCTTTATATTATCTTGTTTCAGGTAATAAATGCGTGAATGAAAATTGGTTCAAGATAAGTTTAATATATGTATGTTGCAGTAAGCTATTAAAATATAATTTAAAATTGATTAATATTAGGTCGTAAAATTCAATATCTTAGTTTTATTTTTAAAAAATAGACGAGACAGTAGATTATAAAGATGAAAATACAAAAAAAAATCGGTTGTCTGTAAAGTCGGTTTACTGACGATAGTTGAACGTGACAACGTCTTAAGAAAATACTGATGGAATGGTAGCATTTTTCAAAAGAAAATTTAATTTCATTTGTTTAATAGATTTGTATGTATATTGCTTAATATACAAGAAAGCACTGACCAATGTCACGAGCCGCCTCTGAAGAGCTCACTCTAGTAGGAGAGAGACGAATGTCGAACGCTGCCGAACGCGAAGGCCGATTGTGCCTCTTTGTCGCTCGTTCTGCGCTCTCGCTTGCACTTCAAGCCTTACATGGAACGCCTCAGAGCGAGGTAACGCCGCATGAGTCATGTTTTTCGTGCGTGCAGCCGGCTCAATCGAATTATAAGACGTTGTCACGTCAAAATATATAAATATAAAATTAACTTATAATCCTATTAGAGTCAAACACAAAATATAAAGAAAGAAAAGTCAGAAATATCCAATAATACAAATTAGTAATTTTAATAAATATTCTTAATTATTTACTTTGTATGACGATCGATGTCGGGATAATCGAATCAATAGTTCGTTATATCGATACACATAATCGATTAACTAACTAACTATACATCAGATCGGGAGCACTATTCGTAAGTATTAAAACAATTCCATTTCGTTTCTATTTTTGTAACAAGTCATATTGGGTACTATCAACAAACTTTGTCACCTTATGAGTGGATTTTTTTGTTGTAATTATACTTTAAAGTAATAAAATAGTTGTCATTGTCAAGTTTAGTTTAATAAAAATCAATTTTTAAAAAATATTATGATATATTAATATTTTTGTTTGTACGATGTTAATGAATACGTCAATTTAATGGTAATTTAAAAAAAAAACAAAATTAAACGCCTAAATAGGATACATTTATGCACAAATAGTTTATGAAGATATCTAAACCTCCGAATTTTATGATTACATTAACAATAATATGATGAAAATCGTTTATCTCTACTATACTCAAGCCTGAAGTTGTTATATAAAAACGGAGGCAAGAGTAACCCTTGCTGTCGGTCGCATCGCACCTTCATTACAATACAGGAGCCCGCTCGCAAATCACAGACAGACAACCGACTACAATAACATAAACATATTTACAAGACGTTTCGACGAACTGTCTGTCCGTGAATTAATCGGAGAGCTCAATGCAGAATAAAATATTTTTGTAGCTATATACTTTGTTTAAACTGGTAGGTATTTTTATTTTGAATAAATAGATAAAGCTAAATAAGTGGTTTTTTACCCCGGTCTGTGGATTTATGTAATTATAGTACTACTAGCTTTTACCCGCGGCTTCGCTCGCATTTAAGTTATTAAATTAGTATCAGAGATCATACTAACTATAGTCAATTGGAAACTATAGTAAAATATTAAAATTAATAAATAGTATCCTACAGAGGCGGCTCGTCCTAAAGAGCGCTGGTGCAGTGCACTCCCACGAAAATTTCAGAACTTATATTACAGCGGCGTAGATATAGGTAATGTAATATACTATTGTATAGGCATAGTAGAATAGAATGAATGTAATGTAAGGATAGTATGTATTATGAAGAAATATAGATTGCTTCTGTAATTTTCGTGGGAGTGCACTGCACCAGCGCTCTTTAGGACGAGCCGCCTCTGGTATCCTATGTTACTTCTAGCACCTCCAAAAATATATGTACAAAGTTTCATGATGATCGGTTAAGTAGTTGTTGCGTGAAAACGTAACAAACAAACTCACATTCACATTTATAATATTAGTAGAGATTTATGTATTAGTGTATAGTATTATTTATGCACGGGCTTGTGTGGCCTATCCGCCGTGACGTCGCTGTCAAATCCGTAATTTCGTGAATGATTACGTAAGTGCGCCTGAGTAGCCCCCCCCTCGTCATAATTTAGACTAAGAAGGTGTTTTTTAGTTAATTGTTGCGCCTTATGAGTGGAAATTGGAATGGAAATTCTTTCAATAGGTACATATGTATATTTCATATGCTCTTCACACGACTTAAAAGGAAATGAAACAAGTTTTAATATTATTAATGTACAGTGACATTTCTCAAGCTATTTGTTAATATTATGATCGAAAACTCATAAATTACAATTACCAGTGAAGCCTTCAATCAAACTATGTTGACATACCGTCACGTTGACACCACGGCGGCCATTAAAACTTAAAAAAACTGCTTGCCGGAGAAAATGTCGCTGAGGTGCTTAGTCTGGGAGGTAGACGGCCGAACGATCGAAGCTTCTTTAAATTTAAAATCAGTTTAATTAGTTTTTGTCTCTTTTACTCACTATTTAAGTGAAAGAGACAAAAGTATATTAAATTTGGAAATCATTTAAATATACTACCGAGCGGTATTATTATTATTATTATTATAAATATTTCTTAGGTACACACGGCAATTTTCAAATGAATACAGTTTTTGTAGGTATATAAGCGATCGCGAAACGGTCGCTGTGTCATGAATGGCAAAGCAGATATCTGCATCCCTTTCACACATGCCTCAACTTCCACACGATAAGAATATAGTTATCCCTTTCTAATGATTGCTTCTTAAAGTCCAAAGTCCATTCTGTATCCATTTGAAGATTATCGACTGTACTTATTGTATTATTGCTTTTATGAATATATTAATGCTTGGAGAAATTGTGTATAGCTGTATACGTTTTAAAATACATATCACACTGTACGATTGGTCATGCATAAATAAATAAAAAATATGCCTTCAAGCTACAATAGTATTTCAGTGTTAATGAAATGAAATGAAAATAGTTTATTAACGTAGGCACTAAAGGCGTGCGCTCATCGTTAGACTCTACAATGGCTTCGGAAAGGCGTATGACGAGAAAACTACTAGAAACTCGTCAATTATAGCTTGCATATGAAATAATTAACAAAAAAATACTGAATTTTAATTTTAAAAAAACCTATAAGTTATGGGTCACCAAAGATCCACGGTGCAACTATCCAGGTACCAGCCTACGATAATATGAAAAACTACCCTGTGGGCTTATCACGAATTTAGTCTGGCTTTCGAATCAAGCTGTCACAAGTAAAACGGATCCGTTAGCAATCGGGATCATGAATTTTTACTAACGACTAACGAGCGCTAGCAATCTATCAAATGAACGAAAGATCGAGACTTTCGAAAATTAACAAAAAGTTTCTAAAATATTGTAGTTCCAAATCCGCACGCGGTGGCGCTGCTCAAATTTCCATACAAATCGCTTGAAGCGAACTCGGTTCGAAAGCCAGACTAAAATTCGTGATAAGCCCACTGGTAATAAAAAATCATCTGTTATTTCGGATTCTTACTCTCAGTGCATACGATATTATGTATATTTTAACATCATTAAGAACTATTAAACTCAATTCATCTATGAATTCAGTGGACAGATCGTGGAGGTTTTTTTTGTAATGGTCACGACACTGAGTTAACGACTATGCGCTATTCTAACTGAATTCTATATGGGCGTGCGTCGTCGTAGCGGAAACCAACAGTTGGCATTTGTTTTATGGGGGAATTTTACAAGAATAAAAAATACTAGATTATATTATTCGAAAAGGTAATGTGACTAATTTAAATATGATGAAAATAAACTAGTTACTAAGCCGTATAAAGTGTTTTTAAATAATAATTATAAAACTTAGGTCCTATAGTCTTGACGTTTGAGAAACGTATGGAATCCGTCGTGTGGCGGCCTTCTGTCTTGTTAACTCCATTCTTCTTACATCAAAACTACTTATAAAAATAAACACCAAATAATACTAGCCTCTAAAACAATTCAATATAAAGTTTAAACTCGCTCGAGTGATCTACTAATGGCTTGACAATATAATTCATTTTATCAACTTTTAATTGGATTTACATTGTGGTTTTGTGTACACGATATTACGCTTTATAATGTTTGTTTTAGTGTTGATAGTTGTTTGGAAGTGAGACGGTTGTTAGGACGTCTTGTGTTGATTGTACATTTGCAAAGGGTTGCTTGAAATACTCGCAACCTTATATAGGGCTGGAGACGGCGCGTGGCTGCTCCACAATACGTTTAAAAGGTTAATTATATACGAAAAAGTTCTCGAATTTTCGACGAAAGAATCCTCTGACCACACGAAGAGATTTAGTTTGCTTAATGAATATTGATGTTGGACTGAAAACTGAGAATTTGAAGGTTTGATTAATTTTTTTTTTAAATTAATTAATCCGTACCACCTAGGTATAGCTTTAAGTATTTTAAATTTGGAACGTGGATCTGTTTATCTATCGATGTTTTTTATGGTTAGCGTATTGTACTGGATTTAATTTCTTGTTTTTTTTTTTTGTATCAGGGTTTTGTGCGTATAAAAATGCTACGATTCTTATTAATATTATCGATGTATTGTGACGGGCATTATGAAGGAAAGAAAAACCACAACTTGAATGTTATAAATAGAAAAAAAAATATGACGGAAATCTAAGCAAAAGCGACTCAAATAGGGTAAAAATCAGAATTACAAAAGCGGAAAATATTCAACGCCATGTTTGTCGCAAAAAAACCCCATAAAAGTATCACAGTGTTACAGACGCGGAGACGTGTTTACGCATAAATTTAAATAATGCGTGATAGTGTGAACTATTATTATACGCGTATCTTTATATTATTGATTTAAAATCGTGAAGTCGGCTGTTTTTCTCCCTTCCCAGCGGGAGGCTCGCTCAGTTAGATGGCATTGCGGATTTAATTGCAATCATTGGAATTGCAGATGTCAGTTAGTTTTATATACAATATATACTGTTATTATTTGAGTATTTATATCTAGTTAAACTTAAACTGCCCGATGATATTAGTAGCCTCCCTCTTTATCAGTTCAAGAAAATCATAAAAAGCAAACTTATTCAAAAATCATATAATCTATGTCATTTTATGTTTACCCTTAGATATACAATAGGATGACAATGCCCCTATACAGCAGCTATTCTTCTACATCATAGTAGATTTATTATATATTATTATGACATTAGTATGTAAGTGGACAATGCCAGTATACAGCAGCTAAATCAAATTGATAATTATTAAATTAACAAATTTATTTCATTTATATTTATATTTGTATATGTATTGACGAGTAAAAGCGCTCTATTGGAGCCCATTTACTAAAAGTAAATAAATAAAAATAAAAAAAAATTAAAAATGACTTACTATCCTGTTTATTTTGATTAATTTAATATTACGAATTAAATTTAATTAATCCTATAAAAGTTTTAAATTAATGAAACCATATTTGTAA
>JAPWLS010001019.1:0-31018 GCA_028551675.1 Tineola bisselliella
TCTATAATATAAAAATGAATCGTTGAATATGTTGCTAAGCGCAAATCTCGAGAGCGGATGAACCAATTTCGCTAATTCTTTTTTTATAATATTCCTTGAAGTACGAGGATGGTTCTTACGGAGAGAAAAATTTAAGAAATTGCCTGAAAAAGTCTAAAAACAACACTTTTCTATATTCCCATACAAAAGATTTGTAATAATACTTAAAAGTCATTTTGAACTTTAATACCATTCCATAAAGTTTAAGTGTTAGTGGAGAGGTTCCGGGAAGGCAAAACAATTGTGTAATGTTACCAATGTATAAATATTAATGTCAATATTTGTCAATATTTATACGATGGTAACATTACTCAAAAACAAATTGTCTATGGTTAGGCGTCTCTTTGCTGTGCGTCTATAATATTACTAAATCTAAAAGCCACAAATTACTATAATATAAAATTAAAAAAGTGTTGTGTGTTTGTGACTTACTAAATATGCCTCCTATAAGGCGGCGGACAAATTTAGGCAGAAGAACCCGAAATGCAACGAATCAAATTAATTATCAAAGTAATCGTACTGCCCAGGAACGTGAAGAACGCAATGAACGTAAAAGAATTCGGTTAAGACAGACATTCGACTAATAATGGTGTAAATGGTGGTAAAAGTTTGAATCGAGCTGCTTTCGGTTACGATATGTCAATTGATTACAGTGCCTACGACTGTGTTGCTATTGGACCTATGAACTCAGTTTGCCAATATTGTAAGGCATTGAAATACAAAAATGAAGCCAATGGATTGTGTCGCGCCAATGGAAAGGTGAAATTGATACCATTGCTTCCACCTCCAGAGCCATCGTACTCATTGGTCTTAGGAATAGGAACAGATTCCATACACTTTTTAAAGAATATTTAACAATACAATGACTGCTTTCAAATGACTTCGCCTCTGCCGCCTCACAATCTCCAATTAAAGGTTGGATCTGTAGTTATAATGATGCGAAATATTAACCAACCGCAACTTTGTAACGGCACACGATTAGTGATAAAAAAATTACTGAATAACGTAATAGAAGCAATCATATTGAAAGGAAAGTATAAAGGAGAAGACGTTTTGATACCCCGCATCCCAATGATTCCGACTGACGTACCATTCGAGTTTAAACGACTACAGTTTCCAGTACGGCTTGCTTTCGCTATGACTATAAACAAATCCCAGAGGCAGTCATTAAATGTTTGTGGTATTAATCTAGAAAACCCATGTTTCTCGCATGGTCAATTGTATGTTGCCTGTTCCCGTGTTGGAAGACCATCTGCTCTGTTTGTTTACGCGCCAGGTAATCAAACAAAAAATATCGTGTACCATAAAGTAGTACAATAAAAATGAAACCGAATTTAGAATAAGTAAAAATAAAATGAAATATAATAAGTAAGTATCATAATAAGAAATCTGAAATCGTAATTTTCATTGTGATTTTTTAGTAACTTAAAATAATTTTAAGTGTTTTATAGTAATTGTTTTTTGGCATAATGTAATTGTTGACTTATCAAGTTTCTTTTTTCTTTTTTTTTTATCTTACTAGCTGACCCGATGTCCCGAATAGCAGAATAAGTATTTTAAAAAATTAAATATAAAATTCATAAAACTAATTCTTCTGTTATAAATTAAAGAAAATGTTACACGCAGTAGGAATTTTAATTTGATCTTGCAAGACCGGTCGTTTTGACTGGTCTGGTAAATCTAGTGTTAAGAATAGTTTTATTGTATTATATTGTCCAGTATTTAATTGCATTCTGACTAATTTTTAGCTTAGATATGCGATACCATCCAAGGCACCTGAGTAGGCATCAAAATAAACACCTAATTAGTGATTCATGGCGTTGTTAAACCATACAGTACCTATTTATAAATTAAAGCTTTAAAAAAAGCTCTGTTGTTTTGTTTTGATTACAGTAATACCCCGCTTTACGCGACCCCGTTATGCGCGGTTTCACTATAACGCGAAATTCAAATTTCGCGCTCAATTGCCCCGCATTACGTGAAAGAGTGCATATAAACATAATGTAGTCATCAACTTCTCTATGGTCGCAGGAATTTCAGTTTTTTCCGGAACGTATCCCTCGCGTAAAGCGGGGCATTACTGTATATATTTATATATAGGTTTAATAATATTATTCAATCGGTGAATTCTTTGAATGACATTTTGTAACTTATATTGTATCGATTATTTGCATGCCATATACATTGTGTAAAATATGTGATACTACTAACATTACTTTAAGACCTATGTTACTTACCATATTTATGGCAAATAAATGAATTTGAATTAGTACGTCGCTTATTACAGGAAAATGTATGTGAGTTATTTTAATATGGTAAGGTTCTATTCGACGTTTTATTGTTATAGGTTTAAAGCAGCGGTTCTCAAACTTTTTTGGCGAAGGAAAAAGCCTTAATATAATTATAAAAAACTGATTTATATGTATTTATGAATAATCATATTGCAATGTAATATTACGTAATATTTAGTTGGAATATTTAGATGTAACCTTATAATCTCCCTTTGGGTAGGTATTTCTTGCAGTATTTTAGCCCTAGGGTTCCGCGAAACACCACTTTGAGCTGGCTTAGGCTTATTCAATATTTTAATAGTCTTAAAATTGCTGGGGGTGTATTTGTGTTATTGTACAGGGGGAGGAGGTGGTAGCGATGACGTCATCGGTGGCGTTGAGCTGCAAAAGGTCGTAAGTCCACTTGGCGACACGCCGCTTGTTTGTTACAATTCGAAGGTCTGACAACTGCAATAAAAGCATTTTTAGAGAATTTGATATGGTAGAAATTTAGTACTTTGCTGCTTATTGTGAGGTATAAGTCAACGTTCAATATGCGCTACGCAGTGTACAGCGAAATTATGCTCTCTGGTTTTCCCTGTACATGAATGACAATAAACGCATTTAGTTGTCAAATATACTTTATATATAATATTAGCTGATTCGCTGCAATTTCAGTCACTACTGACATGTGGGCAAATATAAATAACAAAAAAAAGTTTTTTGAGTTTTACAGCTCACTAGTTTGACGATAGTTTCAAATATCATCACGCAGAATTACAATATATGTCATTAAATATTATGTTGATTTGTTTTTTAATTAAGATACTAATTTTGTTTGATAAATGTCATCAATATGTTGTGTTTACAAGGAAGTAACACATACATTTTATTGAAAAATGACGCAAAGTAAGAAGCCGGATAGTCGGCGCTCTTTGCCGATTAGTCGCTGACTACGATAGTGGCCGGATAGTCGGCTTTATCGACTAGTGGCCGACTAGTCGGAACATCTCTAATTTTTTATAATTTATTTGTATATAATTAAATATCATTTAGAAGTTTAGAAAACACTTTTTTTTTGGAATTTTTTTTGGAAAAAATCACATGATATTATAAATCAGAAAGTATAAATAAAATTATTTTTAAAAATCAACCTGAGAGACCCCCCCACCTTCAGTAGTTAAAGGAAAATCTAATATTAATTCATGGACCTAAAAATTATCACCATACAAGTAAGATATACGATTTATTCACTTTAACAGTGTTGATAAACACACAGTACTTATCAGTACTGTGACAGCGGCTTCGTACGTATGCCTTGATATTATCTGATTTGGCAACATTGTTACGTACCTATATGTAGTGTGCGTCCGGCGCAGAGGCGGCTCGTCCTCAAGAGCGCTGGTGCAGTGCACTCCCACGAAAATTACAGAACTTATATTACAACGGCGTAGATATAGGTAATATAATATACTATTGTATAGGCATAGTAGAATAGAATGAATGTAATGTAAGGATAGTACTTATGTATTATGAAGAAATATAGATTACTTCGGTAATTTTCGTGGGAGTGCACTGCACCAGCGCTCTTTAGGACGAGCCGCCTCTGGTCCGGCGTGTTTTGTTTTTTTTTACAATCATATTTTTTATTATTAATGAGACATATCAAATAATATAAATTAACAATAAATAATGAAATTAATAAATTTTATGAGTTTCTTGTGGTATTCTTCTCGTCATACACCTTTCCGAAGTCATTGTAGAGTCTAACGATGAGCAAGTGCACGCCTTTAGTGCATATGCTAATAAACGATTTTCATTTCATTTCATTTCAATGCCTTTTTACTGCTGAAACTTGATGATTTATATAATTATTATAAAATAATTTGTTTTTTTTTTTTAAACTGAAAATGCTTCAATTGATTAATGTTTTAGTAGAATTAGTGTTATCTGAAATGCGTAATTTAACTGAAAATGTTTTCATCGGATTTTCATACATTCGTCATTCTCACAGATATTTACATCGTAATAATGATTACGCGACTAATTTAAATGGCGTTGCGTGTACGTTTGTGTTTGTGTCTCTTCGTGTGCGATGTAAGTTGGCAGTGTTATACATCCATGGAAAGGGCATTGGTTGAAGGACGTTTGCTTTGAGGATTTGGGGGAGGATCGATACACCGTACGCATTGGCATTTGGCACACACGAACGAACACTTTATTACGTTCATTATAAGGTTGAAAGTTTATTCTCGTCTTAGTGTTTGTCAGATATTTCCATGGAAGTTGATTTTTTGATAGGATAATGAGCGTTGTTCGTTTGCGATTAGAAGTTATAATTGTTTGTATGTATTGTGAACGCATTGAGTTGTTAGTTATACAATCTTCATGGTTTATTTTACCCTTTTGAGGTGGTCAGAAGGTGTCGCAGCTCATATAGTGGCTGTTACATATCAGAATTCGAGATAGCGTCGAATAGATGGCGGTTTTCTGAAAATATCTTCAGCAATACTCTGAACAAAATTTTTCAGTATGTAACATTAAGTTATTGCATAAAGTTCTGCTTGTGCGCGCCCTCTATGTGCATGCCTGGAATGTTAGAAAATGTATTTTTTTTTTTAATTTTTGTCTTCCATAAGTGTTTAAATAAATTTCTCGAGTAACTAATTATATTTTTTATTCTCTTACATCATGCGTAGGTTTGTAAGGGCTTGCCAAAAATACAATTATACTTAACTAGCTGTTGCCAGCGACTTCGTTCGCGCAGTAATGAAGATATAAAAAGTACTATGAAGTTTAAATTTTAACATGAAAAAACAGTTATTGTGACATAACTGCTATAGTTAGACATATGGTGTTGCTAACTTTTTTGTAGATATTGATGTCCTCTATAAATCTGTAGTACATCACTTTGCTCTATTGTCAATAATTTCCGCAGTCTACGCAATATAATGTTTTTTTTCACACTTTGGGTTACATTATTGAAGTTTTCATATGGATCCAAAACGTTTTTGAAAATATTCTATAGCCTATGTTCATCATGGATAATGTAGGATTGTAATGGTGAAAGAATTTTTCAAATCGGTCCAGTAGTTTCGGAGCCTGTTCAATACATACAAACAAACAATCAAATGTTTACTCTTTATATATTAGTATTGATATAGATAATATTTAGCAACTGTGGTAATAGCGCCTGGTTTACTTCAACAATAGATATGTGTTCGGAAGATTCAATGTTTATGTATAATTTTAGCTGTCAAACGTTCTGTCAGTTGTCAATTGTTTTTTATTATGTAATTTTACGCTTTTTTAAGAAGTCTTCATTGTTACTCGTTGTAATTAACTTCTAAAGATATTATTAATATGGAGATAGATGGAGTGAAGAGATTTTTAATTTGTTAACCGCCAGTTTGTAACAGGGGTGGCCAAGCTCGTTGATAGTCCGAGTCTATTTTCAAAATTTGAAATTCTTCGCGAGGTATTAAAAAACGTTCCACTTGAGACTTTCAGATTTGTTGTCAGTAATTTAAAAGACGTTGAAACAACGATAATATAATACAGTAATGCCCCGCTTTACGCGAGTGATACGTTCCGGAAAAAACTGAAATTCCCGCGACTTTAGAGAAGTTGATGACTAATTATGTTTATACGCACTCTTTTGCGTAATGCGGGGCAATTGAGCGCGAAATTTGAATTTCGCGTTATAGTGAAACCGCGCATAACGGAGTCGCGTAAAGCGGGGTATTACTGTAGTACAAAATTGAAAATGGAACTCGGGTATATTTATCGAGTGCCACAAATACTTCTTCAAAATCTACTTCTAATATCTGCATAGCTAACCTCATTCGAATCATCTAATACAATGTTGTTTACTTTCAAAAATGACAACTGACATCAGCATCTCAATTTCGCCGCGATCACAACAACGAGCTAACTTTCCAAATTCCGGATTATGATGATCTCTAATAAAAGTATTATAATATTGTTTGTATTATGTTTTTTGTTTTTGTTTATTTTATTTATTTATTTAAACTTAGCCTATTACAATAATATAATATTTAAAATAACTTTATATAAGCAACTAGCTGTTGCCCGCAACTATGTCTGCATAATAATGAAGATGTTTCATATTGCAGTCAACAGACAATGCCTATCACACTTCAGTAATAAAGTGGCATCTAACTAGAAAAATGACACCTAACCTTAAAAACTCAAATAGTATTATACTGCACTAATGCAAATGGAATTTATCAAAATCCTTTTTTAGGGGATGCCTACGTCATAGTATCTTTATGCATGCAAAGTCTCAGCCCTATCGGTTTAAAATTGACAAAGTTTCATACAAACTTTCATCCCATATTTTATCCCCTTAGGGGTGGAATTGATCAAAATCCTTTCTTAGCGGATGCCTACGTCATAACATCTACCTGCATGCCAAATTTCAGCCCGATCCGTACAGTGGTTTGGGCTATGCGTTGATAGATCAGAAAGAAAGTAAAGAAATTATATAAACACTATAAAGTAATTAATAATATTTAAAGAAACATAATAACAAACACTGCGGCTAACTTAATGCTAAACATATTCCGCACTAGTTAAAACTGTAATGACGGTAAATTATGTTATTATTGTGTTATTGAGTTTTTATTATTTTATGCTGATTTCAAAAAAAGCTGCGCAGACGTCGCGTCTACGACTTGACTCTATATATATAACATACTAGCTGTTGCCCGCAACTACGTCTGCGTAATAATGAATGAAATAAATCTAATAAGATTTATACAAACTTTCATCCCCTATTTTATCCCCTTAGGGGTGGAATTAATCCTTTCTTAGCGGATGCCTACGTCATAACATCTACCTGCATGCCAAATTTCAGCCCGATCCGTCCAGTGGTTTGGGCTGTGCGTTGATAGATCACTATGTCAGTCAGTCAGTCACCTTTGAGTTTTATATATATAGATTTATTATTGTATGTACAGGCTACGATTGGCGAGTTTCTTGTGGTCTTCTTCTCGTCATACGCCTTTCCGAAGAAGCCATTGTAGAGTCTAACGATGAGCAAGTGCACGCCTTTAGTTAGTGCCTATGCTAATAAACGGTTTTCATTTCATATAAAATCACAATTTTACGAAGCGATATAAAGTTGTTATTGTGTATAGCAGCCATTCTCAAAGTGTGTTCCGCAGAACCCTAGGGCTAAAATACTGCAAAAAATACCTACCAAAGGGAGATTATAAGGTTACATCTAAATATTACGTAATATTACATTGCAAAATGATTATTCATAAATACATATAAATCAGTTTTTTATAATTATACTAAGGCTATTTTCCTTTGCCAAAAAAGTTTGAGAACCGCTGGTGTATAGTTTTTTTGTGGAACCGTTGAGAAAATGAATTATATTTTGAAGCTGTTTCAACATAAAAATATTAGTTCCGAGTATGTTAATTTATTTATTATGAATGAATAAACAATTTAGTCGAAGTATGCGCCGTTAATTGTTTAACACTAGGTTTACGGGACGCGTCAATTTGACGCATTTTGACTTTTATCAGAGAATTACCAAAAACTGTTTAAATTTTTATTTTATCTCTTTGTATGACTTTTATTCATTGATCGAGGAAAATATAAATTGAAGTCTATTTTCTTTAAAAGTGTTGAATTACTGAACTTGTCTATGTGGTATACCTATCTCTACGATATGCGTCAAATTGACACTTTTTAGTAGAAGTAGGTATATAGAAAACGTCCGTAAACCTAGTGTTAATATCGAGCACTTTTTCTCAGTAAAGAGTTGTGTGCATACTCGTTCAGTCTGAGCCGTAAATATAGGTCATATACTTGTTTATGTCACCCCCCAGTCTATTTCAGACATCGATTTGTACATGAAAGCGAGGGGTCGGACTCTATGCTACTTAAACGTGAAATAATAACAATGATGCTTATTTGTTACTAGCTGTTGCCAGCGACTTCGTTCGCGTAGTAATGAAGATATAAAGTACTATGAAGTTAAAAGTTTAATATGAAAAATGTAATAGTTAGACATATGGTGTCGCTGACTTTTTGTAGATATTGATGTCCTCTATAAAACTGTAGTACATCACTTTGCTCTATTGTCAATAATTTCCGCAGCGTACGCAATATAATGATTTTTTTTTTCACACTTTGGGTTACATTATTGAGGTTTTCATACGGATCCCTAACGTTTTTGATAATATTCTATAGCCTATGTTCATCAGGGATAATGTAGGATTCTAATAGTAAAAGAATTTTTTAAATCGGTCCAGTAGTTTCGGAGCCTATTCAATACATACGAACAAACAATCAAATGTTTCCTCTTTATTATATTAGTATATAGAAATGGAGGAACGATAAGGGTTAATCTGAAAAAAAACTCAGTTTACTTTGGTTTGTGAATTTTCATAATAAAAATAATTATTTTATATATAAATATGCATTGTTGATCATAAAATATACTCATACTTATATATAGTACTAGCTTTTACCCGCGGCTTCGCTCGCATTTAAGTCATGAAATAAGTATCAGAGATCAAAATCAATATGATCTAACCTAAAAATTCAAATAATTTTATACTGCATATATAAAAATGACAGACAGAAATAAAAATAAATATAAAAAAATTCCAAACAGCTGAAACTATACCTAGTCAATTGGAAACTATATTAATTTTTTTTTTTAAATAAAAAGTATCCTATGTTACTTCTAGTACCTCGAAAAATATGTATACAAAGTTTCATGATGATCGGTTATGTAGTTGTTGCGTGAAAACATAACAAACAAACTCACATTCACATTTATTTGGGTCCCACGTGACAGGCATTGCCTAGTGTGGGACCATCGAAAACTATATTATGTAATATTTGTTCTTAAATAAATAAAAATAGTAGGGAGAATGTTATGGATATTAGAACTGGGACAAGAAAAAACAATTGTTTCGATCGAGAATCGAACCTAACTATTGCTGTAGGAAGTTATATTTTGTAGTTAAAATAACACTTTTTTTTTGTTAATTATTTTATGTACAGGCTATGATTGACGGGTTTCTTGTGGTCTTCTTCTCGTCATACGCCTTTCCGAAGTCACGGTAGAGTCTAACGATGAGCAAGCGCACGCCTTTAGTGCCTATGCTAATAAACTAATTTCATTTCACTACAGTAACGGTTCTCAAACTTTTTTGGCGAAGGAAAAAGCCTTAATATAATTATAAAAAAAACTGATTTATATGTATTTATGAATAATGTAATATTTAGTTGGAATATTTAGATGTAACCTTATAATCTCCCTTTGGTAGTAGGTATTTTTTGCAGTATTTTAGTCCTAGGGTTCCGCGGAACACCACTTTGAGAATGGCTGCACTATAGAACTACTGAAAATTACGTGTCCGTATAAAGTTATTTGTGGCTCAGGCACGAGGAGGTTCGATCTAATAATGTATAGATATATAGATTGTATGATAGGCTTTGTTCGACGTCAGGTTATATTTATGCAGGTCTAAGTTGGAATCTAGGTTACTATTACTGTAGAAGTATATTATGGAAACATTATTTACGCTTTATCTAGCACTAGTGGCCCGTCCCGGCCTCGCACAGGTGGACATTTTTTAAACATTTAGAATTTTAGAAAAAACGATGAGACATTTTTGGCAGCCTTGGGTCGTTGCATTATTGTAGTTTTAGTAAAGATCTTTTTTTCCTGTAATTTATATAGCCTATATAATGTAGCCTTCAAATGGTGAAAGAATTTTTGAAATCGGTCCAGTAGTTTTTGTGCCAATCCGTTACAAACCTTTCCTCTTTATAATATTAGTATAGATAAAGTTGTTTTTTTTTAGAGAAGCTATAGAAAGTAACTGCTGTAGTGTCTGCTTATTTCTTTCTTTTCTTCTCGTTTACAAATGTCATTTCTATAAATTTCAGATGCACGCTACGGTTTCCCTCGACGAACATCCGCCTGGACTTCCAGTCGCTGATAGAGGAGAGCGGGAACAGTTCTGGAACGAGCGCCGGACCACCGTTGCCGCCTCTGCGTATCACGATACCTATGGACAATGACGGAAGGAGTCCTGCGCCCTCGCCCACTGGTGAGACATTCGATTACTAAATTAAGTACTCTATATAGCGACACTTAAATCATTTTACGACGTTATTGAGAGTTGTCGTTAAATGGAAAGACGAAACATCGATTTTAGTTTACTATTATATTACATACGTATCAACATAGCTGTTTTTGTTTAAAGGGTCACCTATACTCCCCCCCCCCCCATAGTGTGACGTCACACATTTTACAATTTTACCTAGAAATTATTGATTTTCTTTTCCATTTAAGTTATTTTTTCAAACTAATCAAACATAGATATTAAAAATTTACAAAATAACCTTTTTAAATTTAATACTTGGATATATTATAATTCGAAATGTGACGTCACGAAATTTAGAGCCTTAATATAATTATAAAAAACTGATTTATATGTATTTATTAGAGATGTTCCGCGTAGTCGGCGGCTAATCGGTAAAAAGCGCCGACTATCCGGCTTCTTACTTTGTGTCTATTTCTCAATAAAATGTATGTGTTACTTCCTTGTAAAGAAAATATATTGATGACATTTATCAAACAAAATTAGTATCTTAATTAGAAAACAAATCAACATAATATTTAATGACATATATTGCAATTCTGCGTGATGATATTTGAAACTATCGTCAAACTAGTGAGCTATAAAACTCAAAAAACTTTTTTTGTTATTTATATTTGTCCACATGTCAGTAGTGACTGAAATTGCAGCGAATCAGCTGTAAACGAAGCGTCACGGGAATCCTCTAAACCGTAGTCGGCCGACTAGTCGGCTTATTTACAACCGACTATTCGGCTAGTCGGCCAAAGTCATAATCGGCACATCTCTAGTATTTATGAATAATCATATTGGAATATTTAGATGTAACCTTATAATCTCCCTTTGGTAGGTATTTTTTGCAGTATTTTAGCTCTAGGGTTCCGCGGAACTCACTTTGAGATTGGCTGTTATAGGGAGTGGGTCGTTAAATGGAGGTTTATGTCATAATAACATGTTGCCAGTGTGTGCTGGAATATCATTCATTGATGAAAACACAGTGATGTTCACTTTCATTCAAGTTAAGAACAGGTTCAATGGAATGGTGTCATCACTACATTTTTTAAATGATTCTATTTTTGGGTTGTCTTTTTTTTTTAACTCACACGTGTTCACTAATGTTATAGTATAATTAAATAGTTTAAAAAACTAGAAAAACACGCGCGCTAGCTTTATCTCTTTTACTCCACTACACAAGATCTATGAAAAGAATTTATAAATCCTGGCGGTCATAATAAGGATAATGGGATACTGTTATTAAATTATTGTATTGTCATCGATCCTTAATACGTATGCAAAGATTCAAATTAATCAGACTTCTGGAAATTGGTGAAAATTATGCTCAAAGATTCCGTTGCATACTTACAACCCATGCTAATAATAATAATAATAAAAAATAATAATAATATATATGGGGCATTCTTTTACAAACCGAACAGATTTTGGCAAAAATTGACCGACACATTTTTGATTTGGCTGAAACTTTTTTTACGGGTTCTATATTGAAAAAAAAGAGACCCGTATTTTTTTTTTTTTTACTTTTCACAATATTTTAGACGCTAGCCAGGATTGAAAATTCGCGATATTGATGATTTTGGGCTTGAGGAGTAATTTTCAAAAATTCACAACTCCGGTTCTATTTGTGATACAGACTGGTTTTTTATTTCATTTTAAAAGTAAAAGAACAAGTTTTAAGAATATATACTTTTGAAAAAAAAAATATGTTAATTTAAGATTGTTATTAACAAATGAAGTTTATAAATTGATTTTTAACAATTGCCCCCACCTCGTATCGAGTTTTAAGTATTACCATCGTATTCTATGTTAAATTTTCTTTCAAAAACAGATTTTTAATCGATGGACAAGTTATTACTACTATCGGAAAAAAATTAATTAACATAGCGCGCTGCTTCAACCAGGCGCGCGGGCCATACTGCGCGCCTTTCTTTCTTGTTTCTCATCGGTTTTCTTTGGAATATACATTAATATTATATATTTTTGATTAGATAATTTTATTTCTTCCTCGAGAAGGCTTTATAACAAATAGAAAACATAATATCAATAATAAGTACATATAAATAAAACACATCATTGTATAAAAAAAATACTTGATTAATATCTCAATATCATATTAAAAGTACCCCGTTCAGAATAACATTATTAACTGCAGCTAAATCAATCAAATAAATTCGTGAAAAAATGCGAGTAACCTATTTAAGCCACAGCCGATATTTAAAAAAAAATGAAAAAAATATGGCCCAAAATTTTTCAGTCATTTTTGGGACTTAAAAATTAAAAAAATCGATTACCTTTTTTAATAGCATGAAAGTACAACTCTTTACGAAGAAAATGCGTACCCAGACGATTTTCTATGATCTTCCCTAGGGCAAGAGTGGCCATTTTCCGAAGACACCTTTTTTTCGAAAACTCGATGTATCTCGGTAAAAAATTAATATTTTTTAATTTTACAAAAACGAGCTTATTTGGCTAGTAAATACCTGCCTTCTTGGTGAATTTTAAAAGAAAATACCAAATATTAAAAAAGTTATTATAAAAACAAAAAATGGTCATTTTCGATGATTTTTTAAAAATAACTCGATAAGTTATGCACCGAATTAAACTCAACAAAAACGAATCGATGTGTTTTTTTAATACCTACAACTTTCTAATTTAACTTTTTTTGATCAGAGGCATTGTTTTTTTTTTATTAAAAAAAAACAGTTTTTTTGAACTTTCGGAATTTTTTAGGTTAGGTTCGCCATTCCGGCACGAGTTGCTCCACACAGACACTCATATTCTTTTTTTTTCCTATACGACTGTATTTTTTTTGTCCGGATTAGATTTTTTTCCACTTTTTTTGTTCATTGATTGGACTATATGCGAAGCAGCGCGCTATGTTAATTAATTTTTTTCCGATAGTAGTAATAATTTGTCCATCGATTAAAAATCTGTTTTTGAAAGAAAATTTAACGTAGAAAACGATGGTAATACTTAAAACTCGATACGAGGTGGGGGCAATTGTTAAAAATCAATTTATAAACTTCAATCGTTAATAACAATCATAATTTGTTAATAATTTTTTCTCAAAAATATTTTATTCTTAAAGCTTGTTCTTTTACCTTTAAAATGATAGAAAAAACCTGTCTGTATCACAAATAGAACCGGAGTTGTGAATTTTTGAAAATTACTCCTCAAGCCCAAAATCATCAAAATCGCGAACTTTCAATCCTGGCTAGCGTCTAAAATATTGTGAAAAGTAAAAAAATAAAAAATACGGGTCTCTTTTTTTTCAATACAGAACCTGTAAAAAAAGTTTCAGTCAAATCAAAAATGTGTCGGTCAGAAAGGTGTTCGGTTTGTAAAAGAATGCCCCTTATAAAAAAAAAATTACATAAAATAATAAAAGCGTGTTAAAAAAATAGTATTCGATTAATAATATAACCTATGGGTCTTTTGTTTTTGTCTTTGGTATGTGTGTAGTGTGTGAAAAGGGGCCTGTACAAGAAGAGTCGACGTGTGCTTTGTAATATGTATTGATGATGTGAAATTAAAGAATATATTAAGAAGTTTTGTTTCACTGCCATCCTATTCAACGGTCTTGTATTGTAATCTATTCTATGGTTAACTTGAGTGTTCGGCTGTTGTAATGTATGTCATATCTGTACAGTGTATTGAATATATGCAATTATTTCAGGCACAATAAGTGCGGCGAACAGTTGTCCGACCTCCCCGCGTGGTGCAGGCAGCTCAGGTGTGAGGCGACACGCGGACCTTGGGCTGGTCGCGCAGTACGCCGCGCTAGCTGATCAGCATAGACCTACCAATGGCACGCAGTCAGCGGTAAGTCACGCTTTCATTTATATAGGAAAAGGACTCGTGTCAACTGGCAAAATGAAGTAGAATAAAAAATAATGCGGAGTACACTAATCTCCCCTATTACACGGTACTCTTATAACGCGTGGTGTCCCCCATATAACGCGGGGATTTCACATGTTATGTTTCTGAATTGTGAATTTTGAATGATTTGTTCAATTCATGGTCAATTTCGCGTTTGTTTGCACATATATTGTTTTCCATTAATATTCGCTTTAAATCCCCTTTAAAAAGAAAAGTTTAATGTTGTAAATTTGTACAAAACGCGTTATACGGGGTATGTTCGTATAACGCGTTTTCCCATAACGCTGAACCAATATACCGCGTTATAAGAGGGTTTACTGTATAAGATATAGCAAATACAGTCACTAACTGAAATATTTTCAGTCTATTAAAACAATATATAGTGTGTTGGGATCTAAGCGAGCTTTGAGTAACTTCTGGTTTAAATAAGACATCAATGATACATTACCTTTGCATGCTGTTTCAGGGTAACTCGACATCGGAGTCAGGCTACAACAGCGGCCGTGACGTGAGAGACGTCCGTGAAGACGCCAAGCCTCCGTACAGTTACGCTCAGCTCATAGTGCAAGCGGTCGCCTCGGCCGCTGACAAACAATTGACACTGAGCGGCATATACAGCTACATAACGAAGCATTACCCGTATTATAGGACCGCCGACAAGGGTTGGCAGAATTCCATTCGTCATAATCTATCACTTAACCGGTAAGTTTGGTGGAGGTCAAAGATCTTCTTTTTGGGATTAAGACAATATTGTCATCTATTATGCTGAGTTTTCAGTTCAATTCCTGATCTAGGATCTAGGTGGGGCACGGGAAATTCCCATATTTAAAAAACGCAGTGTCGCCAACCTGAAAATTATTTTGTCTACATTACACAGGATCTACACTAAATGACCTTTCTGACAAATATATATATCTGGGGGGCTACTCAGGCGCACTTCGGACGAAAATACGGACGTTTCCTACTCAGGAACACTGCGTAATCATTCACGAAATTAGGGATTTGTCAGCGACGTCACGACGGATAGGCCACACAATGCTTATTTTACTGACATTTGATAGGAATTTTTACGGGCTTATGTGTCAAAATTCACGTAAGCTACAGAGGTGACGGCCGTTTCACGAAACTTCGGATATGCCTGAGTAGCCCCCCAGGTTCCAATGCCACACCTACAGTAGGTGAATTATGAATGGTGGTACGTGATTTATGAATATGATATTAGTTGTAATAAAAACAAAGTTATTTGTGTTCGGTATGGGCGCGTTTATGTAAAAAGAAATTTAGTCAGGCTTTGCTAATTTTTGTTGTGTGATTTCAGCTACTTCATAAAGGTGCCTCGTAGTCAGGAGGAGCCGGGCAAGGGCAGTTTTTGGCGCATCGACCCGCAGAGTGAGGCCAAACTGATAGAGTTGGCTTTCAGACCGCGACGACCCCGCGGCGTGCAGTTCAGGGCGCCCTTTGGCCTCTCGTCCAGGTGCGTATTTCTTCAGCCTTCAGCCGAAAGCTTGAAAATTCTTTACCAACCAACCTTTAAATATTTATTAAGAAAAAAATGTGAAGGGAGGGATACATATTAATAAATAAGATTACTATAACATATATAAAAAAACATAACAGCAGTAACATAATTTACATATATATCAGCGGTTCTCAAACTTTTTTTTATAATTATAAAAAACTGATTTATATGTATTTATAATCACATTGCAATGTAATATTACGTAATATTTAGATGTAATCTTATAATCTCCCTTTGGTAGGTATTTTTTGCAGTATTTTAGCCCTAGGCCTCCGCGGAACACCACTTTGAGAATGGCTGACATAGATACATATACATAAACAGACATACATTGTCATACATACAATATAAGTGTGATGTCAGGAATATCATGAGTTCTTGTATAGGCATGCGAATAGTAGTTTTTTTAAAACGAGCCTATTAGGAGGGTTATTGAATAATATAAAAAACAATATAAATAATATGCGTGGTGTTTTATATTTTCAGGAGTGCGCCGACATCGCCGTCTCAAGTGGGCGTATCAGGCTTGGTCACTCCAGAAGAACTGTCAAGGGAACCTACTCCTGAATTATATACTAATGATGATGAACATAGCCAGGTATATATAGCCTTCTTTTTCTGAAAATCATTTTCAAAGGCTTTATTTTTATTAATTTAATTCGACGTTTTGAAAGCTTTGCAGCCGTCGTGGTTGTGGCGAGTTTGAGATGTTGTCATAAGGTTTAGAAAACTACCCTATAATGTAATTAACAGGGGTTGTTTAAAGTTAAATAGAAGTGTGTTTAAATTTAAACTACTATCAAACATTTTTAATAAGTAGTTTTCCTTGTGAAACCAATAACCAAAATTTGTGAAACATGAATTGTTTTCAGAGAGTGGTATCGTCCTCGCAGTATCTATTCCCCCAACGCAGTGGTGTCAGCCAGAGTGCTCCGGGATCACCAGGTATCCTTTCTGAAGTAATTCTGCGCAGTGGATGCTAAGATCGCGTCTTAATATTCATGCGTCGCCTTTCCTTCAGGTGCTGGAGTGTCGTTTTCATCAGTGAGCAGCGGTGTGGGGGGTAGTTCGGGTTCTATGGTGCTCTCGGGACATCAGATCACTGTGGTCACTAATGGCGCCGGTGGTGAGAGAGAAGGTAGGTGTCGAGCTTGGTTTATATTCCATACATACCAACTAAAATAAATTTGAAGTAAATTTAATTCATTTTGAGTCATTTGACGACAATATTGTCTGTTCAATGTGAGCTGTCATGAACTGTCACGGGCAATATATGAAATTCATTGGAATGACAGTGGCGTCATCTGTCGACAATTGGTCGTACCGACTCAGAAAGCTTCGTGGGCTCATGCACAACAATTTTGCTAAAGATTATTACATGATCAATGGCGTAGTCTACCGTGAGTCTATCAATATATATCAGGCACGGTAGAGTCTAACGATGAGCAAGTGCACGCCTTTAGTGCCTATGCTAATAAACTATATTTATTTCAATAAACTTATGTGTAACAGAGAAATATGTGGTGGGAGCCAGCGGCAGTGGTCTGGTGTCATTGCAGGAGGATGATAATATACTTATTCATCACGATGGATACTATAGGTAAGTGCATATATATATATTTCGCTTCTAGGTTGAAACCATTGTAATGTATCGTGTTGTTTTGCAGCAACGAGGGCGGTGGGTCGGTAGTCCCCGGTTCGGTGTCCGGTCCCGATCTGTTGGTGGAGCAATCGTCGCCTCCGCACAAACGGCCGCGACATCACAATGTTAGTATTATGTTTGATAGTAATTAAATGAAATATAGTTTATTAGCATAGGCATTAAAGGCGTGCACTTGCTCGTCGTTAGACTCTATAATGGCTTCGAAAAGGCGTATGACGAGAATACCATAAGAAACTCGTCAATCATAGCCTGTATATGAAATAATTAACAAAAAAAACTGAATTTTAATTCAGAATAAAAATTCAATAATAATTCACAAGTCACATAATAAGCATGAAGGTTTTCATATGCAATGTGAAAGAAAGTTAGGTTCTATGATATGATGTTTTGGTTTTTTCATGTAATATATCTCTTTTTGTTGCAGATGTCTGAAATGGACGATAGACGAGCATATTGACAAGGCACAATAATTCGTCTCATTGCTCCCCCGCACACCACCCCCGTCTATAAACATCCCCCCCCTCTGCCGCCCCCCCCCCCGCCCCCCGCCCCGCTGCTTGTTTGTGTTCGCTTCAAAGACTATGAATTTTAAGCTTTAGTTAGTGTGACGAATGTTTATTATTTTATTTTTTTTTTCGTAACGACGACAGTGAAAAGTGCAATTTTATTTTTAAATCGAATTGTTTACTGCGTCAATTTGGTTGGCTTACGGTGGTTTAAGAAGAAGCGTTACTCAAACACATCTCGATTTTTATATGCGTTTTCTTTTTACTATTGAGAGAACATCAAAATAAAATAGCAATATTTTGTATATACTTGATATCAAATATAGTGGATTATTTGTGTATTCATAAGTAACAATTAAAACGATTTCTTATAAATGCGTGTAACAGAACGTAATGACAGCTAGGTGACAGTAAACACTAAACAGTTGCAATGGACTATTATCATTGGTCAAAAATTACATCAACAAATTTTCAAGCGTGTGATTGGTCTATTTTGTTTTGTACGAGTGAAATTTGAAGTTTTGAACTCTAATTGGTGAATCTATGCTTGAACGTAGTTTCTGAATTTGGGTTTAAAACTAATAATATAGTTCGTACTTGGTTTACGATATTGTTAAGTTTTGTGCGGATTTGATTTTTATAGTTATATTATATTTTGGGGGCGTCATTGTAAGTAGATTACCAAAGTAAAAAATAAAATATATGTTTTTTTGGTAAAAAATTTGCTACATAAAAATAGCAAGGGCCCCTGTACTAGGAACTAGATGTATAAGTTTGAACAATATATAAACAAAAAGTATTAGACTATAGAGAACTATAAGTAAATTCGCGATTACATCTCGGTGGTCATAATACTTTGAATGAACAAAGTGTATAAAGCATATTGAAAAGCGAGGCGTGTTTGAGGAATGTAATGTATGATTTTAGTTTATGTTTTAAAATTATCTCGCCGAATGGGCTCACCCACGATCATGTTGATTGCAAAATGAAATTGAGGTAACTATTTTCAAAGACTGCGCCTTGACACTAGAACTACTAACCGGTTTCAGAAATTCTTCAGCTTTTATGTAAAACCTTACTCGTTTCTTGTAAACGATTCTATTTTTTACAATTCTACTATGAAGTTATTGGATTATATTTAATATTTTGTAAGCATTTGAAAGTATGTCATTTTGACTAGTTGGTGAAAATATGTCATTTTGACTAGTTGGTGAAAATATGTAATTTTGTCCGGTTGGTGAAAATATGTCATTTCGACCGGATGGGTAGTTCTAGTGTTAATAGCTTTCAACGCGATGGTGAGACGCGTGAAGTCATGAATTAGTTAAATCATGGTTAAGGCAAAATTATGTGTAGAGAATCGTTATATTTTTGAGTTTAAATCATTAATGGCTCATTTGCATTGCTAGACAGGGAACAACATCCCGTTTGTGATGACCAATGAGGACGAGAATTTATTTATCATATATATATGCTTATAAATTGTTTCACTCGTATTATACAGTAATGCCCCGCTTTACGCGAGGGATACGTTCCGGAAAAAATCGCGTTAACTGAAATTCCCGCGACCATAGAGAAGTTGATGACTACATTATGTTTATACGCACTTTTTCGCGTAATTTAATAATAAATTTCAATTTCGCGTTATAGTGAAACCGCGCATAACGGGGTCGCGTAAAGCGGGGTATTACTGTACTAGACCTAAAATGGTAATAGTATATTTAGCTATTTCCCAAACACTGGCTGTCCTTATTGGGACTGGAATGAATTGGAAGCCTTTTCAATGTTAGTAAAGAAATATGAGATGTCATTTTTATCCGTTCTATGTAATATTTAATCGAATGCTGGACAGAAATTAAAAATGCTAATGTCCAATATATGTGTTTAAGAAATCTTGAAGATTTATTTTATTTTATTGATTATAAAAATTGTACATCGCGCGTTTATGCATAATTTTGCACTTTGTACCCTTATGTATGTATGTAAGTCCTTATGTAAATATGTTTTCATTAAAGTAAATGAAGAGAAGCATATATTAGAAAGACAGATGAAAGATATTTAACACTAGATTTACCAGCTTAAATATACCTATTTCTACCAAAACCAAAAAAGTATATATTTGTTACAAATATATATAAAATAATATAAAATTCATAAAACTAATTCTTCTGTTATAGATTAAAGAAGATTAGAAGAATTAAAGAAAATGTTAGATGCAGTAGAAATTTTAATTTGATCTTGCAAGAGCAGTCATTTTGACTGGTCTGGTAAATCTAGTGTTAAAAATAGATGTTGATAGTGTCGTCGTATTAGCCCATACTTCACTGTTTCCCGTGGAGACGATGCATGGCAATTGTCAATTGGAGGTTTTAATTGAACTCGTTCTCAATTGATACTTCAATGATTTCAGATCTGTCAATGTGACAGTTCTTTAGTCAAAATTGACAATTAAAATGAATCGTTTCCGGTTCCGCGTTATTTATATATTATACATGCCTTTATACATTTTGTAAAATAAAGATATATAAATTTAAAAAAAAAATGTTGACAATTTTCCATTGTAACTCGAATAATATTTAGCTAAATAATGTTAAACAAAGTATAAATAGCAATATGTAATATCTTTTTGCGATCGTCTCGTTTGTTTTGTATTTTTGTAATAGTTTTTTTATGAACAGGAAAGTGCAGCTTGCGACCTGGTAACGGTGAGAGCTACAACCCTAAAGTAAGGCATTTAATTTTAGAATAAAATATAAATTATTCACAAAAAATAAAACAAAGTTATTAGAGTAATATTTAAGAATATTAAATTGTTTAAGGATTTTTGGATTGTTTTATTTTTATATCCGCCATAGAAAGAACTGTGGGCTTATCACGAATTTTAGTCTGGCTTTCGAGCCGAGTTCTCTTCAAGCGATTTGTATGGAAATTTGAGCAGCGCCACCGCGTGCGGATTTGGAACTACAATATTTTAGATACTTTTTAATTTTCGAACGTCTCGATATTTTGTTCATTTGATAGATTGCTGGTGCTCGTTAGTCGTTAGTAAAAATTCATGATCCCGATTGCTAACGGATCCTTTTTACTTGTGACAGCTCGATTCGAAAGCCAGACTAAATTCGTGATAAGCCCACAGTTTGCTATATCCTATTGATATGGTATCGAGATTGCATACGATACAAAAACACTAGTTGCTGTAGACTTCAAATACACTGAGCGTCGAATAAGGCTATTTTTAAAGACACTATAGCTCCGACCTGTAATTTTATTAGATTTTCAGTTAGTATGAACTTTTATATTTTACCATAAATATGGTTAGTACAGTAATGCCCCGCTTTACGCGAGGGATACGTTCGGGAAAAAATCGCGTTAACTGAAACTCCCGCGACCACAGAGAAGTTGACTACATTATGTTTATACGCACTCTTTCGCGTAAATTAATAATAAATTTGAATTTCGCGTTATAGTGAAACCGCGCATAACGGGGTCGCGTAAAGCGGGGTATTACTGTAACATAAATCTTAAAATAATATTAGTAGTTTTACATATTTTATATAATGACCAGTGTCTGGTTGCCCGTAATAATGTTTCAAGTTAATTTAGTCGACTTGTTCAATGTAGACGCAGTTCAGACGTTCCAAATTTATGTTCATATCGGGGCGTTCCAACTTCGGGGTTGTTTTAGCCGAAAGCGTTTACATTGTGTTTTATGTAATAAACTTTGTAGTCAGTTTTACTATAACGCAATTTTGTATATATTGTACAATAGGGAAACTATTGCGTCATAAAACAATATACAATGCAACCTTCATATAACGATACTGAAGGGAATCTGAAAATAATTCGTTATATCAAGTAATTTGTTACCTCATAGTTAGGTTGGTCTACGATTCGTTTTAACAAGGTTAAAAAAATATTAATTTTAGCATTACGTAGGTACTAATCTGCTTTCCCTGTTATAGCGAACGAATTCGTTAAATAGAGGTAAATAATACTTTTTTATATTTTGCAAAGCTTGAAAATGTGTTCGTAATGTAAAGGTATATTTTGCATTAGCTCTTACATGCAGTTCTAGGGGATTTGGAAAATTTCGTTTAATTAAGGCTTATTTAAAGGAAATTGTTCAAAATTATTTTGAAGAGATGGCGATCTCTTCCAGGCAACCAACTTTGAGATGTAGAGCAATGCAGAAGAGAAATAGATACAAATGAACTACACACAATACACTCTCATGTTTCATAGATACATTACATAAGCTAATAATACTATAATACATAAATACTAGGAAGAGAGATAATACTCTTTTAAAGTTACTCTGTATGTACAAATTTTTAAGGTATTATTGTTTGGAAAACCTGCGTAGGTATGAGTTTCGTTTTTATTAACCTATTAATAAATAAATAAATTCTTTATCGCAAAAAAAATATTTCTTTAACATACTTAGGCGAGCTTAATGCCGTCGGTATTATCTACCAGCTAACCTTTGTCGGTGTGAGCGGTGATATTTGGTGCAATGAAAAGAAAAATAACTAAATATACACAATACATACATTACATAAAATAATAAATAATAATATATACTTAAATACATACTTATTTATGAAGAAAATTAAATAAATAGTAGAATTAAGAGATATTTTGTTTTGTCATAAAATGTTTGTTCAAAAGATTTTTAAAAATGTGAATCGATGGAGCTTAATCATTTTGAAAATTAGTTCGCGTGATGCGTTCACAGTCAGTAATCAATAGTTCTGAAGCGCATTAGTATTCAAGTAGAACAGGTCGAAGGAGCCACGTCCAAGTATCTCCGGCATGCCCATTGTCGAGTCGAGAGAAAACTAATTATGAATTCATTCCATTCCTTCATTAATACATTCGTTCTTTACAAATATTTGTATTAACTACTGTTTTAACTGTTCTTTGTCTACCTATATGACACGTTATCTTGTCTCTTCATCTACATCAGTGATTCCCAAACTTTTTTTTTGTTGCGGCACACAAAGAAAATTATCTTTGTATGTTTTTAGTTTTAATCTCGGTTAATGCTGAAAATCCGAATCACTATAATCCGGCACTAAGAAAGAACGCGTTGCAAAAAGGGGCTAGAAGTACCAGTGGAAAATTTTCCCACATTCGGAATATAAATAAACTAGATTCCAGGAATGCGACTTTAATAATGGCAACTTATTTAGAAAATACAGGGGTATTCCCAACAAATCTCCAACATCTCTGTTTGAAAGTTGTGGGGAACTCCCCTGTATTCTTAGTTTAGTATGTAGTTTAGTTTTTGCCTTTGGTTACCTAGCTACGCCACTGCTTCTAGGTTACTAAGATTTTTAAGTTTATACAGATCAGACAATAACATGTATAAAAGCATTAAATTCCTCAAGAGGTTTCTACTTAGAATAAATTTACATATAAACCGTTTCAAAGGTACCATACCTCCCCATTGGGTGATCAATTTAATTGTCTTTGTATAACAACTAGATGTGGATTGTTTCAGCAGATTTACACTATTCCCATGCGATTCGGGCTATGGGACGAATGACAAAACAATGCAGGCTTCAGCATACATTTAAGAAACAATGCGATGAAAGACATTTTATGGCAACCTTGGGTTACATTATTGTAGTTTTAGTAAGGATCCTTATTTTTTCCCCTGTAATTTATATAGCCTATATTGATCAATGAAAATGTAGCATTCAAATGGTGAAAGAATTTTTGAAAACGGTCCAGTAGTTTTTGTGCCATTTCCCTACAAACATACAAATATACAAATCTTTCCTTTTTATAATATTAGTATAGATTATGTGGAATTTTATAGGTTTATGTTTTTTGACATAAGGTATTACGTGTGAATTAAATTTTTATAGTTTCTTATTGGGCTGCTGCCTGAACACTCGATATTGGTAGAATCACCTCTAATAGATATCTGATGCCATTAATAAAAGAAAAAGAAGAACTTACAAGAATATATATTGATAAATTAAAATAAAACAATTGTTTTATAACATTGTAGCGTAATATTTTTGATATAACTCAAAAACACAAATTTCGCAATTATAACATTGTAGCGTAATATTTTTGATATAACTCAAAAACACAAATTTCGCAATTATAACAATTTTTAGTTGGTAAAATAAAGTTAAATTGTTTGATTGTGTGGAAAATTGGTCCGAATTTTATGGAACGTAATAACAGCACTGTATTTGTAGTCGAAAATGGGCGATGCGACCTTTTCGTGCTGCCATGATTGCTTTTGTAGATTTCAAATCCATTGTTTAGATAATGGCGAGCGAATTTCATGTAACTTCCAGCATCCATTCACTCCTATTTGCAAGGATTTGGCTCAGTTTGAGTGAAATTGGAATAATCTATTTCCACTAAAGCACTGCTTACGATTAATAATTTATAATGTTATTATGAAAATCGTTTATTAGCCTAGGCACTAAAGACGTGCGCTTGCTTATCGTTAGACTCTACCATGACTTCGGAAAGGCGTATGGTGAGAAGAAGACCACAAAAAAATCGGCAATCATAACCTGTACATAAAATAATAATTAAAAAAGCCGATTATAACTCAGAAGAAAAAGTAAATAATAATTTATAAACCAGATTACACAGTGGTTACATTAAATTAATAACATATATGTATATAAAATACATATATGTCCCATAAAATTAAATTATTATTAAATTAAATCGTTTATTTAAAAAATGTCATTTTTATGGCTTTCTAGATAAGGTTTTCAATTGAGTATCTCTCGCAAAAACATTTTAATTCTTGTCTAACGAAATAATATATTTAAAAATACATAAAAGGGGAATGTTTTAATATGCTAGCTTTTATACAAAAGGGAGATCAAAGAAGAATAAATGTAATTTGCGTTGAGAAAACAGAAGGAATTAAAATGGGATATGATACTTGTATCATCTCATCTCGAATAATACTGCATAAAAAACAGAAGCGGAGAGGAAAAATCTTACGATATTTATAGAAATATATACCTACAATCACTTCTAATGGCATCTCGCTACCTCCAAACTGCGCGAGATATATTAGCAATAAATATTTATACAATGATTGACAAGTTTCTTGTGGTCTTCTTCTCGTCATACGCCTTTCCGAAGCCATTGTAGAGTCTAACGATGAGCAAGTGCACTCCTTTAGTGCTTATACTAATAAACGATTTTCATTTCATTTCAATGACTCCAAAATATGTCCTAAAAATTCCAACATAAACCTTAATTTTGCGAAAGTACCTACACAGTACACGGCAATTTTTGTAGGTATCTATATAAGCAATAGAAAGAGGCACGATCACAGTATCGTGAACGGCAAAGGAGATATGTGCATCCCTTTCACACATGCCTCAACTTAAACACGATAAGAATATAGCTATCCCTTTTCAGTCCAAAGTCCAATCTGTATCCATTTGAAGTTTGTCGACTGTACTTAAGAACACTTCTATAAATGAGTCCGCTTCTCTTACATTAAGCCACATCTTTAAACACAACTAATATAACGCAGTCTGTTGTTAGAAAGCTATACGTGATATTTTATCTAAAAACTTAGGATAATTATTGTACTTTATCTATCTCCACTCGGTCTGAATTTTTTTATTATTTATTTATTTATTTAACACTACTAACTGAACTGAACTACTAACTGGTCAATATGACCGGTTTCAAAAATTCTTCACAAGACTATATACAATCCTACTCATTATTTTTTGTAAACGATTTTATTTTATTAAATTTATTGAATTATATTTAATACTTTGCAAGCACAAGTCAACTGGTCATTTTGACCGGTTGGTAAAAATAGGTCATATTGACCGGCTCGTAGTTCTAGTGTTAAACTTAGGCTATTACAATAATATAATATTTAAAATAGCTTTATATAAACAACGAAAGAAGTAGAAAAAAGAAAGTAAAAAATTATATAAACACTATAAAGTAATAAACAACATTTAAAGAAGCATAATAACAAACACTGCGGCTAACTTAATGCTAAACATAATGTACTCCGCACTAGTTAAAACTGTAATGACGGTAATCCAAAATATTAACAAGTTTGGCACTCGTTAAACGGGTTTGCTGTTTCAGTTTGTCGAGCGAGATAGTAGTATTTGGTTTTAGCATGTGGGAGTAGTATTTGACCACTGTATACAAAATATGAATAAACTATCTATATATATAAAACTCAAAGGTGACTGACTGACTGACATAGTGATCTATCAACGCACAGCCCAAACCACTGGACGGATCTGGCTGAAATATGGCATGCAGGTAGATGTCATGACGTAGGCATCCGCTAAGAAAGGATTTTGATCAATTCTGCCCCTAAGGGGATAAAATAGGGGATGAAAATTTGTATAAATCTTATTAGATTTTCGACTGATTGAACTGAAATTATAGATTGGAGCTACTATGATGAAGACGTTTTTACACACGGTAAACAAAAATAAAGCCGCAAAAACTATACCTAATTAATAATAATACTTCTTAACGGGAGCGAAGCCGCGGGCAACAGCTAGTTTATTCATATAACTAGCCGATATGTGTCGTGTTTGCGTCGTGAATTAACGAGATTAGTGAGTGTAAATTATTATTAATAATATGCAAATCTCATCGGATTACGTTCACCCACGGGTTTCATATCGAACGGATTATTTGCCACTGATGCTAATACATTTACGTAATAGTATATCTAGGATATGTTTTTTTATTTATCAATCCCCACTAATATTATAAATGTGAATGTGAGTTTGTTTGTTACGTTTTCACGTACTACTTAACCGATCATCATGAAACTTTGTACACTTTGTACATTTTGGAGGTACTAGAAGTAACATAGGCTTTTTATTTAAAAAAAATATTTTTTACTATAGTTTCCAACTGACTATAGTTTCAGCTGTTTAGAATCATATTGATTCATTTCTATTGAAATAATCTTTGATACTTATTTAATGACTTAAATGCGAGCGAAGCCGAGGGCAAAAGCTAGTAAGAAATCATTGTTTTAGATTATTCGACAATATTATTTAAATAATTTGTATTTTTATGGTTAGTTAATTATTATAACTAATAATTATAAATTATATAACTAACTAGGTTTACCCTGCGCGCGTTGCTATGCCACCGACTAAAATAAATTTAAAGTAAAGACATTACACAAATATTTAATTCATTTTGAGTCATAAAATTGATTTTGTTCATTTGATTACAATATTGTCTGTTCAATGTGAGCTGTCATGAACTATCATGGCAATATATGAAATTCATTGGAATGACAGTAGCGCCATCTGTCTAAAATTGGTCGTACTAACTCAGAAACCTTTGTCGGTTCATGCATAACAACTTTGCTAAAGATCATTACATGATCAAATGTATAGTTTACGATTCTATAAAGGACATACAGACAAACATTCATTTCTATATACTAAACAAATATAAATTGTTATAACGTTTATATAAAATTGATTGTATTACAAAACAAATGAAAGTGAATGATAAATTATAAAAATTCATATCATTAATTAATTCAATGGTTATATCATGACACTTTCTCAACTTACGAATGGTGGAAGTTATTGAAAGTTATCGTTCACGAGTTTTTATAGACGAAAACTTATCAACTAGACGCCGCATCCCTCTTCATGACACGACTTGCACCCTACTTTCGTAAACTATCCGGTTTATTACTGTATTTTTCTGTTAATCCTATGATAGCTATCCCCTTTGGCCCTGTTAATATTTTGTTTGTGTAATCTTTAACTCTTTCAGCCACAGTTTTACTATGATTACTTTACAAAAAAAACAATTGGATTTTTATAATTGGTTGTTTCAGGCGTTACTTTGCGGAAATCCATATTAAAGGAAATTGTTCAAAATTATTTTGCTTATAATTCCCGCTACAACATTCAGTAATTTGTCTCGACGCGTTCACGTCGTTGAAGCGAAGCCGAAGCGACCGCACGTATCCTGATGATGCCACGTGTAGTGGCGAAACGCGTCTAGACAAGTTATTGAATGTTGTAGCGGGAATTATAAGCAAAATAATTTTAAATAATTTCCTTTAATTGGATATTTGGTTTGAATATCGTTTAATTTTTAATAAGATACAATTATATCCATAAAGGTTTTCAAGAAATAAGGTGGTTAGTATACTAACCATCGTATTATTTACGTTATTACAAAAAAGGAATGACGTTTATTTTTTATTATAAATCAACGAAACCAATACTAGATAACAGAGAAACACTAAGATCATAACATTATAATAACTCTTACCTTTATTTTTGAATAATCGAATTGCTACGTTGAAAAAACAACACTGCACTGGTTTTATAAATAACTAGCTTTTGCCAGCGGCTTCGCTCGCGTTAAGAAGTATTATTATTAATTAGGTTCGTTCCATTAGGTATTGATGGCTTCAAACTAATACATCTTATTTAAGCGGACGTCTTCATCATAATAGCTCCAATCTTTAATTTCAGTTCAATCAGTCGAAAATCTAATAAGATTTATACAAACTTTCATCCCCTATTTTATCCCCTTGGGGGCAGAATTGATCAAAATCCTTTCTTAGCGGATGCCTACGTCATAATATCTACCTGCATGCCAAATTTCAGCCCGATCCGTCCAGTGGTTTGGGCTGTGCGTTGATAGATCACTAAGTCAGTCAGTCAGTCAGTCACCTTTGAGTTTTATATATATAGATAATTGAATTTACCTAACAGTCGCACGTCAGCGTCAAACGTTAATAACACTCGATCAACAATGAGTTTATCGAGCATCCTAGTACGGCACATAACCCATAGATAGCGTGTAAAAAAATTTAAAGAATAGAGAATAGGTAAACCTGAAAGAGCTAATGGATTAATTATTCTTATAGTATTGGCACTGATGATTCAAAATTGGGGAATTGAAAGATGAAGTGATGAATTCATCAATTTATATAAGTTACTGTTGATTGAGACTGGAACTAATGTTATGAGTGAATGAATAGACATCGTGTTTATTTATTTTGGAAACCGGAAAATGCACTATAAAATAAAAAAAAGTATTTTCAGGTCCTATTTACATAGTCGCAACTAATATTTCGGTAATTTCATGTTTTTTTTTTACAAAAATGAAGAATCTACACAAACAAACTATGCACAATAACAACTTTAAATCGCTCTGTTGTAAAATTGCGATTTAATAGATCGAACTATGTTAATTAGGATCCGGCGATATGCATGTCATAGTAATATAATATTATCTTTTTATAATTTATAAGAACATTACCATTTCATTCATAATATATATAAATAAATTCTTTATTGCAAAAAATAGTAATAATTTTTTCACATAGGCGAGCTTAATGCCGCTGGCATTATCTATCAGCTAACCTTAGAAATGAAATGAAATGAAAATCGTTTATTAGCATAGGCACTAAAGGCGTGCACTTGCTCATCGTGACTTCGGAAAGGCGTATGGCGAGAAGACCACATGAATCTCGTCAATCATATTGTTGGTGTGAGCGGTGATATTTGGTGCAATGAAAATAATAACTAAACATACATTACATGAAATAATAAATAATAATATATACTTAAATACATGCATATTTATGAAGAAAAGTTATAAGTGAATTACATAAATAGTAGAATTAGAGATATTTTGTTTTGTGATAAAATTATATTTATAGTTTTAGCTGTAAATTCATTGTGAAAGCAATGGATTGTTATTTTAAAGAAAGAATACAAAAAGATTGTAATCTTCTTTGTAATGTTGTCATCATTAACCTTTATTAGATCCTTTTACAGTCATGTTATTACGACGTACAATGAATGGAATAGAACAGACTTTTATATAAATATAGTTTTATTTATATATATTTTATACGTATAACGTATCGTATTTCTAATAATATAACTTAAATAAAATAAATAAGAACTAGTAGTACGATTTTTTTGGTCTCAGTTAACCCTTTGCACTCGGCTGTCCCCTCTGAGGGGACATGATAGTTTGTTAGCGATTACGGACAATGATATTATTCCACCGCAATTTTTTAAGAAACACGTGTTCTGTAGTTTTCTGTTAAAATGGCACATAAAAACTTCCTTACAGTAATGCCCCGCTTTACGCGAGGGATACGTTCCGGAAAAAATCGCGTTAACTGAAATTCCCGCGACCATAGAGAAGTTGATGACTACATTATGTTTATACGCACTCTTTCGCGTAATGCGGGGCAATTGAGCGCGAAATTTGAATAGTGAAACGGCGCATAATGGGGTCGCGTAAAGCGGGGTATTACTGTACTTGGTTCTGAAATTATATTGTATAATATCACGTTTCCAGGATGTTCGTTTTCGTTAAAAAGTGGCGTTGAGTTGCTGGTAGGTAAGGTCCGAAACGGTGCCGAGTGTAAAGGGTTAACTAGCCTATACTTTTTTTATGATTATAGCAAACTTTATGTATCTAAAATATGCGAAACACTAAAAAACTATTACTGCAATAACGCATTTATTGTCATTATTAATACTTAAAAATCATAGATACATTATTTTCATTGGTACCAAATCGGTTTTTAATCTTTTATCAAAATAACGCATGTCGCCGCGTCTCTCGCCAACCCTGTCCGCGTCACGTGGCGTGTATTCATCCGGCGAGCACGTGCAGCAAGCGTGATGGCAGCTGCAGAAAGTGCAGCAGGCTTGTATTGATTGCCACGCACCTGTAAGATGCAAAGAAAGAAAAACTAAGTTTATGAAGTAACACAAGTGGAAATTAAAAAAATTAAAAGTCGGAATTAACATTTGTGCTACTTTAGTTTATTTTTGTTGAAATATCTTTTAAAAAAATATAAATGTCCATTTCATGAAAAAATTTTCTTTTTATATGGTTTCTGAGGTACTCAATAGAACAACGAAGAATCTACATAAACAAACTATGCACAATAACAACTTTAAATCGCTTTGTAAAATTGCGATTTAATGGGA